>CM054805.1:12698914-12841349 GCA_028984105.1 Lavandula angustifolia
TCTAAGTCGAGAATGTCGTAATAATGTGAGTCCAGTGGCGGGTGCAGCGGTGCCCTTAGTATTTTGAGATTCATTTCTCGGTTAGATGTCTTTTGAGACCGTTGATGGGTTCATCAGTTAGTGAATCGCCGAGATCTTCTATGGTGTCTCCCGGGCATCAAGAGACAAACTCTCCAGCTTTTGGGTTCCGAGCGCGCAAGTTTGTTGGCTTTGATCTTCGAGTCCCCCGACTCGGTAGCGGCTAAACATCCCGAGTTCTTAAGCTATCTTGCATTCTGAACCTATGAGATAAGATCACTTAAGGTGGATTTAGTATGGCATTCCTGGCGACTCGGTCTAAGTTATGAGTTTCTTCTCCTCGGGGTGAAGAGACTTGTCCTTAGGGGCTCTTCTTTCCGGTCCCCATTTCCTCACTCTCAGTGTTTGATCCTAAGTTCACGGCCAGCTATCTATCATGGGCAGCGAGTCGCACTTTCGAAGTGCTGTCGATTATGCTGCCGTGAAAGGAAGTCGAGGATGAGCCTCTCATTCCACCGACGCCATTACACCGTAGTTCTCTGCTTGAGAACATGGGTACCGTCACTTATACTGACATATACGGTTCGTGATGAATAATCGATATGCAGGTAGCCAAGAATGATATGCGGTGAAAACTTTTCGGATCTAGATTCCCGAGTAGGCCGGTTTCAAGATAACAAGAGTCTTATAGAACTCCTGCTACGATACCGGATTGTTGGTCTCGAGAGCACGTTCGGAGAGTAATATGAGGGGGGGGGCATACACTGAAGCCGATTTCTCAACCCAGAAACCCCGAACGGTCCTATTCGGAGATGGTGTCGTAACTATGCCCAGATGAGTTCGGCGAGCCAGGACATTTTGAATCGTGTTAGGGAAGAAGATACCTAACTTCTGCTTGAGACCTGCTGGCGGGGGAGTGAATTCGAGTATCTTCGGTTGGAGTTCGGTGGTGCGGAAATGTGTAGGCCCCACCGGTTGAGTGGAAGCGTTTTATCAAAAGCGGTTTCGATTGAGAAGAATAAGCGGTTAAGATATTTGAAAACTTAGTTGAATGATTTTAAAGGATAATTTTCAGTTTGAGCCGAGTTAAAAAATCAATGCAACGGTGACAAGAGCAACAAGCGAGAGACACGCAGAGATTTTTTAAAGTGGTTCGGATACGAGGGATCCCTACGTCCGTTTGTCCCCGAAAGATCGAGAGGCTATTTATTATCTTGAGTTAGTCTCGGTCGGCTTATTACGAGGACAAGCCGCGTCTTGAAATTTATGCGGCAAGTCTCGGTTTACAGTATGAAGCGTTTGACTAACTTTCCAACTATGAAGGAGTCCTTTTACAATAAGGATCGAGGTTCCAAATATGAACTCCTTAGGTCAAAAGGTTTATGGATATATTGAGTTGAGCTTGGGGTTGAGGGATAGGGAGGCAGCGAGAATGTAGCTTCTAGGAAACGACGAGCAATGCTGAGTTTAGCTTTGGGTTAAGAGTATAGCGTCGTTTGAATACTAGAGAGAGCTTGTATATCGGTTCGACTTGGTTCCCCAAGGGAACTAGAGATTGTAGTCTTTCGCCGGAGAAATATTCTTGAGGTTCTTGCGGAAGGCTTAGACCAGCTTTGATTTGCTCGTTGAATGCTCTATGTTCTTGTGTTTTTCTCGTGAGCTTCAAATTTCGAATGATCCCTCTATTTATAGAGAAGAGTCTTGGAAAGATCCGGTGGAGGCGATCATCCCTTACTCTCTCTCTTTTGGTAGCTAACGGCTCTTTTGAAGTAGAGTGATGGTGTCCTTTCCCTCTTTTACGGAAAGTTGTTGACTTGCAACTTTAGTAGGTATAGGGACAGTGTGTACGCTTGTCGTTCGTTGAGGTTTACAAAGTAGTTGAGGCGGAGAACAAACTTCGAGCGTGCGAAGTTGACTTCTCTCTTCCTCGTATTTGACTATCTTTGATTGTCATTCAAAGATCGGCTTGATTGAGAGGGCTGTCACAGCCGTTGCTAAGTACTGATCTTTGATTCGGTAGCAAATATCTTTGAGATAGGCTTTCTTGAAGATCGGCTCACGATGCGGTGAACTACTCTGCTTTGGTTCGGTTCTCTGCGGCTACTATTGAGTATCTTGCTCTCTCTTGAGTCCACGATATTTCTTGAGTCTTCTACATGCGGTGCTGTGGGGTGATAATCTGCGGCGCTTGAACGGAGCGAGTGTCTGTTTGAGTGCAGAACCCTCAAAGACAAAAATAATTACAACGAAATGGTTCGCGATTAAGATAGGGTTTTGGGATCTTCAAATCTTCATAGATTCACTCGAGCTTAAGCTGCGGCGCGTATCGATGCGGCGAGATAGAATCATTTCCCACTAAGTATTACGGTCTTTGAGGATAGAATCATCACCCAGCGGGACCATTAAACGGATCTTTATATCTGTACTTATAAGCCGCGTAGTACTGGTAATGTTGCTTCCTCGTCAGTCAAATCTAAGAAGAGGAAAAATTCTTCCTAAGGTAAAACACATTTATCTACGTGGCACTTAAGATTAGGTCACATCAATCTAAATAGGATACAAGGTTGGTGGAATATGGATCATTGGAGTCTCTCCAAGTTGAGACCCAAATTTCCGGCTTGCGAGCACTTGCTTAGAAGAAAAGATGGTGACTAGGCGCTTTCGAGCGGGTTTATAGGCGCACAGAAGCATTAACTTTGATACATTCAGAGTTGTGTGGGCCTATGTCCACACAAGCTCGTGGAGGGATGTGTAGTACTTCATCATATTCTGCGATGATTACTCGAGGTATGGATATGTTTACCTTCTTCGCCACAAATCGGATTGCTTTGAAACCTTTGAGGAATTGAGCGAAAGTGGAAGAAAGAAGTTAGGTAAAGAAATAAAAAAGCTGCGATTTGATCTTGGTGGAGAATACCTATCCAGTAGGTTCAGGACTACTTGATAGAATGTGGGATTACATCCCAGGCCAGCCGTTACCCAGGGAGCCTCGGCGGAGAATGGTGTGTCGAGAAGAAGAGCTGAACTCTCTTGAGATGGTTCGGTCCGCTGATGAGTTATGCAACTTTGCTTGTTTCCTTTTTGGGATATGCCCTAGAAAGGCTGCGCAGCATACTTGTTGAACCGTGTGACTTCCAAGTCGGTAAAAGACCCCTTTTGAGAGTTGTGGATTGAGGCACACACCGGTTTGCACCACTTAAGGATTTGGGGTTATCACTGCATGTCTTTAAATAGAGCGGGCCGACAAATTGGAATCTCGTTAAGAAATTCGTGTTGTTCATAGGGAATCGAAAGAAATGTAGGGTGGATATTTTTAAGATCCTAAAGAAACGAGAAGATGGTTCTTAGCACCCGATGCTCGAGTTCTTAGAAGAGGATTACAATAGTAACCCACAAGTCTCAGAGTCCGAGCATCATCCTTGAGGAATTACAAGATGGTCGGGTTCCGCTTGAACAACCGGTTTTGCAAGATAGTACTCCCGTATAGCTGCACAATGTTTGTTAACACAACGCGACACTCTTCGACGTGGTAGGAGGTGATACTTCCTCGATTAGCATATGTCCCGCTGGGAGATGTCGACCCACTCGGCGGATGAGACAAGACACCGGATCCTTGGACTTACAACGAAGCGGTGAGAGATATAGATGCGATTCTGGTGAATCACCCATGGACTCGGGGGAATTTAAGTCCCATAGCGGTATGGATGTATACGAGATCAATGAACTACACGAGGGCTACAGAGGTGCTACTCTTGGTAGTAAGTGGGTATAGAAGAGAAATAGAGGACCGAATGGAGAGATCATGGCGTTTAAGGCCAGGTTTAGTGGCGAAGGGTTTTACCCGGGAAAGAAGGTATCGATTATGAAGAGACCTTCTCACCCATAGCAATGATCAAGTCCTTTCGGATTCTCACTCTATATCAGATCACATGAACTAGAGATCGGCAAATGGATGTCAAAACCGCATTTCAAGCGTGTTACCCTTGAAAAAGGTAGAGGCGTTTACATGAAGCGATTAGATGGTTAGAGTGAAGAAGAGCGAAGAGCATCTAGTTTGGAAGCTTAGGAAGTCCATTTATGGACTTAAGTAAGCTTCCAGGTTATCAACACCAACTTTCGGCCGAGGTGAGTCAAAGACATGGTTATCGAGTAGTGTTGAAGTGTTATCAAACATAAAGGCGTGGTTATCAACGGCCGAGGTATGATGACATCCTTCTCATTGGAAACAATATTGAAGTGTTATCGAGACAATAAAGACATTGTTATCCGAGTAGTTTGAAATGAAGGACTTAGGTGAAGTTGCTTACATCCTTGGGATCAAGGTTGTCCAGAGATCGCCCGAGAAAGGATGTTAAGCATGTCACATAGCGTCATCTACATTGATCTTATTTATTGCTCGTTTTTAGCATGCAAAATGCTAAGAGATGTTCGGTGCCCTAAAACTCCTGAAAAACATAGAAAGTATGAGGCTTGTACTATATGCTTCCATTGTCGGTAGCCTCATGTATGCAATGCTTTATGTACGAGACCAGATATCTCGTATCTTTATGGCATGGTCTCCAAAGATATCAGTCCTAACCACGGAAAGGAATTCTTGGGCTATGAGTCAATCATGTTCTCAAGTACCTTAAACGGGCTAGAGATTAAAGGACTTTTTACCAGTCGAGCGATCCTAGTGTCTTTGGGTTATTCTGAGACTTGGATTTCTGAGTGATAGAGACGAGAAGAAATCACACCTCGGGTTATGTGTATACCTTGGGAGGTGGAGTCATTTCATGGAGAAGTCTGTCAAATCCGAAATGTATTGCGGACTCAACCATGGAGGCATAGTATGTGGGTACGCCCAGGAAGCTTCGAAAGAGGCGGTTTGGTTAAAGGGAATTTCCTCCTAGATCTTGATATTGTTCGGGGATTTGCCCGAGGCGATCACGATTTGTTGTGATAATGCGGGTGCAATAACAAATTCTAGGGAACTTAGATCTCAAAGGCATCTAAACACATAGAAAGGAAGTGCTACATTGTACAAGTATTCGTAAATCGGGGAGACGTGGTAATTAACAAAGTGGGCCGAAGACAACCTAGCTAATCCTTTCACGAAGAGCTTACCACTCCCGGAACTTACGAAAAGAATGTTTGTGGCTAAGGAGTGGTAGAGATGCCCATTTAGGGCTTTGACGAAACTTTTGTATAAGTAGGAGAAGATGCGCTGATAGATATGAAAGATAGGTGAGTACTAGTTTGTACTTTACAGAAACAGAATACATTATACCTAAAAGTTTGCTTTAGTATAAGTGGGAGAATTGTTGGGATTTTGTTTACTAGAAGCGGTTTTTAAGTTTGTATATAATGTGTTTTTATCCCTACCACTATTTTATTCTCATATCGATAAATATATATATATATATATATATATATATATATATATTTGCACATGTAATTCTTTATCTTGTATAAAAAGTTAGATTTGTGTAGTGTGTCGGGTATCATAGAAGACTACAAATTGGTTGGAGCTGACAAGATATAAGCAATTATCATGAGCGAGACAACTTAAGGATAAGTTGTCGGTTTAATCTGCGGTTTAGATAAGAAGTGGCTTGTCTTGGCTGCTTGTCTTTAGTAGTACACTTAAGGTGGTGTATTGATGGATCACGGTGAGATATGTTCTCCTAACTAACCTTAGTAGAGAACCAAGATCTCGGTGACTTAGGCACTCTCAAGCTTGGTAAGACTTTGTTGAGCACATATGGCTATCTACCACTTTGACCTACTATTGTGAATGTTATCGCGGCCGGATCTACGTATCTTGGGTGTTAGTAGTTATTTGTGGCTCGGGTGGTTGTGCGTATCTTGCGACCGTATCCTAGTAAAATGGGTTGATAATATCCCGTGAGGAATCTCATAAGGATTAGCATACTAAACCCGGCCAGGTTGATTAAGTTCGGGTGTGTTAATAAGGTCGAGTGGTACTACTCGAAATATATACGATGTTAATTAATGTAAGGGTACTGTCGAGTGGGCTTAATTAATTAATGGATATTTCTATCTTAAATACGGTGATCGATTAAGTCTAAAATACAAGCCCTTGCTCAATTTGGGATAAAGGGTTAAGTCGGCACGGATTCTCTAGTGGAATGAATGCGTGTTTATTCATTAATTTTGCTTTGGGTTGGCATAGATAATTAATTAATTTGAGGCCCAACTTTATTTCTTGTATAAGATCCACAGGTACGGCCCAATTAGTTGCCCAATATTTATTCTACTCTCTCGGAAATTATTATTAATAGATTAATGTAGTTATACATTATTTCATAATACATAAATTATTTATACGGAATTAATTGTTGCGGGCGATTAATTAACATTAAGTGACCCATTTATTATTAATTATATTATGGAGTGAATATTAATTTTTATTAGAAGCCCATTAGCAATATAATTACTAATAGGCTACAATTATAATATAATATTTTATATAATTAATGATTATTCACAAAAATCAGCCACGAAAAACGTGAGTTACGAATGAGGGCAAGAAAATAATTCCTCTCGAGATCTCGTCTACACGGAGGAGCGGAAGGGCGGGACACAAGCCGGAAGATCGAACATGAGCAACAATCGAGCTACAGCAACATTCGAAGGAGGAAGGTATATTTCTTCCTCTCCTATTTCCATCAAGAAACATAATCGAAGGACTTGGGGAATCTACCTTGCAATACGAGGGGCCTAGAACAACAAGGAAAGTTGTCGATTGGTCTCATTTCGACTACATGGACAAGATCGATATTAAGGTGGAGGCAAAATTGAGCCTATTACGAGACAAGCTAGACCTACTACTCAAGCGAGAATGCTTCTAACTTCTAGTCGATTGATTGCCGATCATGCATGCGGAGCATGAGGTGAGAAAGGACATACGTCGTTGCGGTGTCCGAGTG
This sequence comes from Lavandula angustifolia, assembly GCA_028984105.1. NCBI lineage: Eukaryota > Viridiplantae > Streptophyta > Magnoliopsida > Lamiales > Lamiaceae > Lavandula > Lavandula angustifolia. Next base: position 12,705,865 of record CM054805.1, read on the forward strand.
AAGAAGTTAATGCGGTGGGAGTTGGAGCGGACAACAAGCGGTTCGGCAAAACTATCGAAATTTCAGCAGGAATCCGCCTCGACCACAATTTCAACAATCATACCAGGCCAACAACAAAGCTATCGGCAATCATGCCACTCTCTAATCGGCATACCTATCGGCGGGCATATAAGCCTCCCGCATCAAAGGCAATTTCGGGAATAGAGTGCTGCACACTTGATCGAGCAACAAAGCCCTTTAGAAAGCTTTTGGCCGAAATTGTTTCTTCGCTGAAGGACATCACTACATTTCAACAACAAATGCGAGAAGAGATGACCCGAGCTCGAGAGGAATAATCAAATGAAGAAAGATCGGCAAGCTACTATGGACCGGTTGGCCAAGCAAATGAGTAAGTTGAATTCAACCTTGCGGGGAAATGAAAAATTCTCAAGGGCGGCTCCCAGCTCGGGACTCGACAAAATCCAAATACCCGTAACGGTAATCACATTACGGTGCGTGGAGAAAAAGAACTGCTTTGGCCCGGTGCGGGTGAGGCGCCTAGAAAAGTCGGCGAGAGACGAAGAAGGGCGCGCGAACGGCCTATACCATCGAAGGCTTAAGGAAGCGGGAATGCGAAGATTCGAGAACAAGAGCGAGATGAGGAGGATCTTCTAACGGGCCGATCGGAGTCCAAAAATCTAATTCCTCCATTTGTTTCCCGAAGCTTTGGAAAGGAAGAAGACGCCGAACAAGGAGTACATGGACTACCTCAAATTATTCGAGAAGTTGGAGATTAACATTCCTTTCCTTGAGGCCGTTAAAATTCCAAAGTTTGGGAAGTTCGTGAAGGACTTTATAGGCTGGAAAAGTCCCGAAGTCCGGAAAAATTGTCACGAGCACCCGTCTCGGCAATCATTCAAAGGATGCTACCCACTAAGTGTGCTAACCCATGTATGTTTACACTACCATGTTTGATGGGAAATATAATGATTAAGCAAGCCGTGTGTGATGCGGGTGCATCCATTAAAGTTATGCCGTTGTCGTTTATAATCAATTAGCTTGGAGTTGCATTTGTATCCACTAAGGTGATAATTCAATTAGCGGATAGGGCATGCATTTCCCCGGTAGGTTTACTTGAAAATATTTTGGTTAGAATTAACAATTTTTTTCTATACGGCGAGATTTCTATGTAATAGACACTAATGATAGACAAGTTGAGACTACTGCGAGTGTTTTATTGGGTAGAACATTCTTAAAAATTGTGAAGGCCATAATTAATGTAGATGAGGGATCTATAAGTGTTGCGTATCATAATAAAATCTATGTTCATCATATTTCTAAAGCACTTAAGAGGCCCTCGATCATGAAAATGAAGATGCTTTATCTCCGACTCAGTTGAAAGCTTTGTCTAAGAATATCTTGAGGCGTTATGTGATGCGGGATAAGATGGAGATCGAGAGAGCATCTCGGCCTTCTCACGCAAAGCCGGTGGTGGCGGACGGTGTGTCTCAGCTACCCCAGGGAAGACACTTCTTAAAAGATGTTGCGGTCAATCATCAAGGCCTTTGAAGTTGGAACTTAAACGACTTCCAACACATATGAAATATGTCTATCTCGGAGATAATGAGGCGGCTGGCGTCATCATCAACAAAGAACTTGATAAAATTAAGAGAAGGCGTTGTTGGAAATTTTAAAGAAGCATAAGAAGGCCATAAGATGGACGTTAGCCGAAATCAGCGGCATAAGTCCCGACATTTGCCCGGCACTCTATTCTCATGGAGTCGGATAGCAAGCCTTTTCGAGACTATCAAAGGAAACTTCAATCCGAACATGAGGGAGATCGTGCGTAAAAAGAGGTATTGAAGTTCTAATCCATGGGAATTATCTATCCCATATTGGATAGTAAATGGGTGAGCGTTGGTCGGGGTAAAGGTTCGGGTGTAGAGGGGGGTGAATACACTCGAAAAATTTCTCAACTTAAAACGCGAGCAGTCCAGTCGGGAGATTGTCTGCTGAATAAATTGAATAGACCGGGCAAGGCTTTGTTATGGATCGCGTGGGCGAGTGGCCCGGCAATGCGAGGCCGCTGGGCGGCGATGTCGAGGATTCGGTACCGTTCGGTAAGAGGGTCGGTAGCGTGCGGAATAGGGTAGGCCCAGTCGGTTGAGTTGAAATGACTTTATTAAAATTGTTTTGGTGAATTTTTGCACTCAATTAAGCTTTTTTGAAACTTCATTGTATGATTTTGTAAACGGTTTTCTATATGAGCGGTAAATCGATACAGCGTGTAAATGAACACGGCGGTTTTAAAGTGGTTCGGATATCAACATTCCCTACGTCCACTATCCCAAAAGATCGGGAGGCTATTTTTTATTATGCTGAGTTAGTCTCAGTTGGTTTGTCTTATTTGACAAACACGGCGCTTGAATATCATGCGAGCAAGTCCCGGTTTCGAAGGTTTAAGCAAGAATGTTTGAAGGATTCTCCAACGGTGAGACGCGTTCTTTACGGTAAGAACGGTTCAAGATATGAACTCCTTCGGTTCTACCTACGGATATTTCAATGGAGCTTAGGTTAGAGGAAAAGGGAACAAGAAGGTTCTAGAGTGAAGAACAATGAGAAATATTCTCTCTGGGTTCGTGTTCTATCACTTGGATGCTTAGAGGCTTTGATTTTATTAAGCTTGGTTCCCTAGAGCAAAGTAGTCGCCTTTCGCGTTGATTATTTCTCGAAGTTCTTGCGAAAGCTTGTAACTTGTTCGTTGAATGTTCGTAATCTCGTGTGTTCGGTATTTCTTCGATTTGATTTTCCCTCTATTTATAGAGGTGAGCTATGGATAGATCCGTTGGAGGCGAGGCTGTCCACATGTCACTCTCTTCGGGTAGCTAACGGCTACATTAGAAATTGTTGGTCCCGAGCTTAAGCGTTCGGGTGTAGGGGGGCGGGGGGTGAATACACACGAAAACAATTTCTCAACTTAAAACACGAAGCAGGTCCTTTTCGGGGGAGAGTGCCGTGCTTGAACAAGTTCGGTAGACCAAATAAGGCATTACGAATCGCGTGGCGAGTGGCCCGACTTCAATGAGGCCTACTAGGCGACTAAGGTCGAGAATTCGGTCACCGTTCGGTTGAAGTTTAGTAAGTGCGGAAATGTGTAGGCCCAAATTCGGTTGATTTAGAAAACATTTTTAAGAAAGCAGTTTCGGTATATTAGTGTGATCGATTAAGCTTTCGCTTGAAACTCGGTTGAATGATTTTAGAAATATTTTCAATATGAACGGTAATTAATGCAACGGTAAAAACACGAGAACACATACACTTTTAAAGTGGTTCGAGATCCAACAATCCTACGTCCACTATCCCGAAATAATCGGCGGGCTATTTTATTATACCGAGTTAGTCTCGGTCGATTTGTGCACTAGACAAACAACGGGTCTTGAGATTTTATCTTGAACAAGTCTCGGTTTACAAGATATCAAACTAAAGTGTTTGACAAACTCTCCAACTATGAAGGAGTCCTTTACAATAAGTGTTGATCCCGAGGCACGTTCGGGTGTAGAGGGGGGGGTGAATACACACGAAAACCGATTTCTCAACTTAAACACGAGCAGTCCTTTTCGGGATAGTGTAGTGTTAAACGGGTTCGGCAAACCCGGGATAAGCTATTCTAAATCGTGTTGGCGGGTGGTCGGCTCTGCGAGATACGCTGGGCGGCCGAGAATCGGGTCGGTATCTTGTAGATAGAGTTCGGTGGTGCGGAATAGTGTAGGCCCCGGTCGGTTGAGGTGGAAAACGTTTTTAATAAAACCGGTTTCAATAGATTAGTCTTGTCTCGTTAAGTTGGTGAAACTCCGGTTGAATGATTTAAGAAGGCTTTTCGGTATGAACGAGTTAAATCAATGCAACAATGAAAAAGAATACGAGGCACAAGACACATAGATTTTTTTAAAGTGGTTCGGACACAAAAATCCTACGTCCGCTTGTCCCGAATGATCGAGGAAGCTATTTATTATCTTGAGGTAGTCTCGGTTGGTTTTGTCTGTTTGGACAAACTGCGGTCTTGAGATTTATGCTGAGCAAGTCTCGGTTTACAAGGTCATCAAGGCGAGTGTTTGAAAAACTCTCCAACTATGAAGGAGTTCTTTACAATAAAGAATAGTTCAAAGATGAACTCCTTCGTCTAAGCTATGGATATATTCTATTGAGCTTAGGTTAGAGGGATAGGGGAACAATGAAGTGGCTTCTAGAACGACGAACAGCGAGTATGACTTTGGGTTCGTGTATCGCCGTTTGGATACTAGAGGTTGTATTTAACCGTTCGGCTTGGTTCCCTAAGAGCTAGAATATAGTTCTTTGCCGGAGATGAATTCTTTGAACTTCTTGCGGAGAACTTAGGCTTTTCGAGTTTGCTCGTTTGAATGCTTTCTGTGTATGCGGTTTTTCTTTTTTTCTCTTTTTTTTCTGTGAGCTTCAAATTTGATTTATCCCTCTATTTATAGAGAAGAGATTAGGAAAGATCCGTTGGAGACGATGATCCTTTGTCTCTCTCTTTTGGGTAGCTAACGGCTCTTTTGTAGCATTTGCGAGGTCTTTTCCCTCTTTTACGGAAAGTTGTTGACTTGCGGCTTTAGTAGGTGTAGGACGGGTGTGCGCTTGTCATTGGTCAAGGTTCATAAAGTGGTTGAGACAGAATAGACTACAAAGAGATTTGAAGGCGACTTCTCTCTTCCTCGTACTTGACTATGCTTGATTGTCTTTGAAAGATCGGCCGGTTCGGGCGGCCATGTCCGGCCGTTGCTAAGTTTGGTCTTTGATTGATAGTGAACTCTGCTGAGTCTACTTTGCGAAGATCAACTACGAGTACGGTGAACTACTCCTTTTGAGTTCGGTTCCACGGCTCCTTTCGATATCTTTGCTCTGTTGAGTCGGTATTTACTAAGTCTTCTACTTACGGTCTTTGAGGCGGATAAGCAGGCTGAATGCACGAACCGAGAGCGAGAGGGTCTGCTGAGTGCGAAACCTCGGGAGACAAAAGCAGGTTACAATTAAAGGTTCACCGATCAAGATAGGGTTTTGGGATCTTCAAATCTTCGGACTAATTCGGGCACAAGGCTGCTGAGTAATCGGTCGATCCGGAAGATAGAATCATTTCCCACTATATCTAATGCTGTTTGAGGATAGAATCATCACCCAACAATTTCCCCCTATTTGATGATGCCAAAACCTATCAATAAAAAATCAACATCTAACACTATGACTAGTCGAGAACGGAGGCTCCATACAAATATTACAAGTAGAATCGGTGGAGTTGTTCTTCAAGTCCTAGACTGCGGGGATCGGGCGAGGAAAGTCGAGAATATAGAGGCTAAGCATATTCTCCCTGTTTTAACAATATTTTCCCCTAAATACGGCAAGTCTAACGAGAATCGGCTAAGCAATAGCGACGAGAAAATCGGGCCGGTGAGTGTGTGAGTTAGTAATCACTTCGGTGATTCGAGTGTTAAGCATAAAAGAACATGGCTATTCGGACAATAAGATATTGTCAAAGCCCAAAACGAGGGATATCATATATAATGTAAGAAAATTCGATCCGAGATACATCTACTGCTATACTAGAAAAACAAAAAGAGTACGAAGCGAGGAATCATTTGAATTGCCTAATCCATGTCTTTGAAATCTTGCGGTTGAGATTCGGGAAGGGGCACTCCATACATCCCATATGTGATCTTCCTCGGCTTGATTATCTCGGCAAAGTCCCGTTTGGGTCTTCTTCATCAAGGAATTTGGCTTGGCGGTGGCCTTCACTTCTTTCTCAATGACACCATAGTGAATAGATCCATCCGGTCTTCGTGGGGGTGGCGGTGTGCAGAGTGCAGGACTCGACTTTGACATTCTCTTTGATAGCTTTACGCATCCGGGCGTACATGTCTAAGTATGTTCTCATCGTCCATTCGGTATAAGCTCCGGCTTTTCGTTTTTCGAACAAGAATCTCCAAGTAGTTCCTTTTGATGAACTCTATCTTGGTTGCTTCCCGTCTCCGAGTGTATTCAAGCTGGTATCCATTCATCGGTTCTCGGCCATGCCGTAAATCTTCGGATTAGTAGGCTTCTGAATTTCCTGTATTTGTAAGGAATATCGGCTTTTGAAAGAATCCTCACGGCGGCTTCTTTTTCGGTTCGATTACGAGTACCTCAAGATTTGCCATTCGATCCGTTCTGCGGCGACTTCTATTTCCATGGCCTCTTCTCCTCTATAAAGATATCTGTCCATTTGAGCCCGGTTGCATCCATTTCGGCATCCATGCCTTAGAGGTAGTATAGGAGGGCTTGTGAGGCGGCTCTTCCTTTGAATTAGCGAGGTGTTGATGATTTCTCTTTTGAAGTACCACCTTCTCGGTGAAATTTTTGTTGTTGCTTCTCCCTTTCCTTGTCGGCTTCATCGCCGAGTTTGAGCTTTCTAGGAGCGGGTCTTGTATTAGATGGTCTTTTGCCGCCGCGGTGGAGCCTTTGTCTTACCTTTAGCGGGCTTAGCTTTTGGTTTGTTGGTGCGCTTCGGCTTCGGCTATCTCCACTAGCCGAGTTTCTCATCTGCGGCTATACGAGACTCCTCCTCCCGGAGTAATATATCTCTTAGATTTCTGGAGCGAGGGTCGGGAGCTTAAGGATTTTCTTTCCTTTTCCCGGTAATTGGAGGTGGAAGAGGAGCTTCTTCCTCTTCTAAGTCCTCCTCGTCTGCGTGCTCGGGCAACTTCCTTAATGATGTCAAGTGGAGTCGACTTACCTAAGTCGCTACTTCTCCGGTTCTCGAGCCACATGGCCCGATCTCGATTGATCTTTTTTCTTGCAGCTGGAGATACCACAGGCCTCACCGGTTGTGGTAGGTTACGTAGGAGCGGATGTCCGAGTGAGCTTGCTCACTCTGCGACCTTACCTTCTTGGGAGACTTGGTACCCGACTCCTTGGTGGCTTCCCCCTTAGTTGATTTTTCGGTATCATCTTTTTTCTGCTTAGCCATCCTTTCCCCTTTTTTTGCATCATCAATGATAATAGGAGGTGGAGCGGATACCTTCTTGTTCGGGTGGAGTGCGGGGGCGACAACTCGTTCGGTTTGGTGTGGATCTTGGTCGGCGCCTCGTGCGGCTCGTTCTTCTCATTGATCATCTCAAAGTTTGTACTCTTTATGAGGCGATCTGCTGCGGCCTTGAACTCGTTCGGCTTTTGTTCAACGGTCTCTTCCGGGGCCTTACGAATGGAGTTGAGTGCGAGCTCGTTGGCACGAGAGATGGTTGTGAGTGACTCGGTATGAGAAATCGAGAGGCCTTGAGATTTTCAATCAACTTATCCTGGCCTTCTACGAATCGGTCCGGTGAGCCCCGAAGTCGGCTCGGCGAGTGTCTAGCGCTTGAGATATGATGTTGGAGAAGTCGGGGACGAGAAGATTCGACAATGTGGTTCTTAGTCCCCGAATCTACTGCGCTTGTGGCTTGGGCGATCTGTCGCCGTGTCTTGTGGTTTGCATGGGCAAGAAGCTCGTTACGAGTACCACGCCACGAGGGCCTTCGCCGCGGCTTCGATCGTCGGCCCGAGCGTCGATTCTAGCAAGACGAGCGGGGCTGCGAGAAGTCAAAGTACCGGCCACCGACTTCCCGGGAGCAAGGATACGGAGAGGAAGTTCGGTAGGCGCGGGGAGTATCCTTGTTCGATTGAGTTCCCTCATCGGGCTTCTCGGGGCACGAATCACGGGGCGAGTCGTGACCATCGGGGTCGAGACCCGTGGAGAGGGTCTTTGAGGCCGATCTTTGGTGGCGGTCGTTCGGCATTGCCCGGCATGGCCGCCCTCAAATCCTCCAAGGTTCCGAGATCGGTGGCTCGGAGTAGCCGATCTGCTCTCCGATCCTCGGTTCCTCTTCGTGGAGTTATTCGCGGGAGTGATGTGTGATGAGGCGTTGCAAATTGTGCTACTCCTAGGACTGAGCGGCATGTGGAATCTCGCTTTGTCTCGCAATGAGAACTAGATCGTTGTGGCTTTGAGATCTCCGGTATGTGCTCTGTGATCTCTCGGGATGCTCTCGATTGAAGAGCTAAAGATTCCATCCCGATAGACTCTTCTTCGAGGTGTCTCCGATTCCTCTATCTCCATAGGAGGCGCTGTTTCTCGGCGGAGGGTGGCTGGCTGAGAGGAGGGATATCGAGGGGCTCTCGGGGCTTGAACATATTCGACACGGACTTCTTCGACTAGGACCCCTTGGTCCTTTGCTTCTTCATGTTCGGGGAGACGACTTTCTCCACTGACGCGATCTTCTCGAGACGACTCGGATTCATCTACGAGCTGCAGAGGCCGTTCGGTAGCTACTACCTCAGCTCTGCCTGCATGCCCGTGATAAGCGACGCCGTGCTTTGATCTTCTTCCGCCTTTTCGCCGGTGCCTTAGGCGTTTTAGCTTGAGGAGACCTTTTCTTTGCGGGGGTGGTCTTCGGGCGTTGTTCTTTGGCTGTAGGCCGAGCCAATCTGCTTGAAGAGGCTGCTTGCCCTGTTACGAAACCTAATCTTTTTGGCGTTGAAGTGCTTGCTTGTCGGCAAATGTGATACGGTCGAAGTGCGGTAGTCTTCGATCATCATCGAGATCTTGTAACGCCCCGAATTTTCATAACTTTTAAGGAGGCGTCACCTCGTGCATAACATATAATTTTCTCAGTTTAATTTTTCAAAAAATAATAGATTTATAAAAATAATAAGGTTTTAAATGCATTTCATAAAAGCGGAAGTCTTAAATCAAAAACATGTGCGCTATATAGTTTACGAAATTAAATAGTAATAAATGCATAATTCATGAGAAAAACTAAATTAATGCGGTAAAAAGTGTTTTAGATTCTTTCATGTGTGACCATCACCATCCGCCACTTCAAGCACCTGGCGGACCATGATCTGAAAAGGTGAAAATATATAGGGGTGAGTACGACTACTCGATGGGAAGTACATTTATCCAAACTATAGATTATATCAAATATAAACATGAATAACTAGATCATGTAACATGAACTTGTAATTTGGCCACATAGACCACATGAACTTGTAATTTGGCCACACAGACCATTTGAACTTGTAATTTGGCCACACAGATCACTTGAACTTATAATTTGGCCACACAGACCACTTGAACTTATAATTTGGCCACACAGACCACATGAACTTGTATTGGCCACACGGGACCACTTTCTTACATGCGTGTCGTCAAAACATGAAATATCGAATATAATATATAATAAAGATAAACGTAACATTCCCCACCTTAACCTTTTGAATGAATGAACAATGTATATCAAGTGCTTAAGCCTCGCGCGCCTGCCCTAAACATGAAGAATTTAATCTCTTAATGTCTTGTATGTATTTGACAAGTATCCGTAAGGATACATAATATCATCCAAAAGTAGTCCAACACAACATAATTATCCTAACAAAAATTACTACGCCAAAGTAAAATAAATCGATAAATTAACTAAGTCTAAAGCTCACGGTAATGCACGGAATGAAGATTTAGAATATTTCCTAATATATATTTTTTTTCGTAACCTACTACATACGACTTCAAAACAAATCTAGTATTACACTTAATAACTCTTGATATAATTATAGGGCCACACGTGCCCATTCCCTCATAATATATAATCGAAATAAATGGTAACAGTTCTTTAGATGATGTTTAACCCATTCTGATCATTCAATACCTCTATTATTTTATTCAAGTCAAACTTGCAAATCTCATATCATAAAATAATGCAGAAAGTAAAACAAGTAAAGAGGATAAAACTTATGTACCTCTACTTAAAACCATGGGTTTTGGGATAAAAATAAATAAAGTGTTATCTTTTTACCATCAGAATTATGAATTTATACAGTTTGCGTAACAAAGTTTAAAACACAATTTCTCTACCTCAAAATAAATCTATGAACATAAACCGACATACTAACGAGTCTTAATCATCTAATGTTATTTAGGTATGAATCAAACCCATATAACAACCTAAAACTTAAAACACGGTTATTGGCCCATCTTTGTTATGCAACCAAGCTTTGTACGTTGAAATAAATTCCCTCATAATCTTATGAAAAGTATAAAAACAAACCATACTCATACCAAACCTCGCGTAGTCATAACCTCCGTATTACACTAAGGACTATGTCGATTCATAAACACAAAGAAAAAAAAATAAGGTTTAACCGTATAGTACCTTTGATAGAAGAATAGTCAAAAATCAAGAACTCAAACTTGACAGAAAAAGAAAACGCTGGTGCAGGCTAGGAAAAATATTTCTGAAAGTTTGTTGCGGGTGGAAGAGATTTTGTAAACCATGGGGTGCATCAATTAAGGGATATATATAAATATATATAATTCCTAACCCCTAATTTATTCATGCTTTGGATTAGATCTTATATGATATATATATATATATATATATATATATATATATATATATATATATATATATATATATATATAATATAATATAATATAATATGTGTAACAACTTTGAGAGGCTTGGTCGTAGGAAAAGAAATAAGATTAATTTAATAACTCAAAGAGGTGCATGCGTGCATATATAAATACCTATTCAAAATTTTAAATATTTTATTTATTATTATTATTATTATTATTATATATATATATATATATATATATATATATATATATATATATATATATATATATATAAATATAGATGGCCACATTATCCAAAAATATAGTTTCCAAAGATTTGGTCTTAGCGTTTCTCCAATTACGTGAATTTTATAATTATAGCTTAATCCAAAATTTTCCCACGTAATTCCTATAATAAATCACAAAATTAGCCTAAAAAGTTCTACCTACTCAATCACACAAAGATTTTAATTAAACAATCTAGCACAAAGAAAAACAAATGCCATGATCACATTTTATCAATTAATTAAATCTTAGAGCGCGACTTATAGGACTTACCACAAGATATCATGCATGAGATGCAAATGAACTTGATTGTTCCCCCGAGTCACCGGGTTTAGGGGCATTACGCTCGGGGTTAAGGGGCGTTCGGCTCGGGGAACTTGAGTTGTTCCCCACGAGTTGTTATTCTCGGTAGTGGTCTCGGTTACCTCTTGGGTTTCTTCATCGACACGAGTTACACAGGGATTTACTACGTTCGGGAGAGTCGATCTGCTCGGCTACCTCTGCTTTGTAGGTTGAGATTCGATAGACTTGTCTTCGGTTTTCCTCATCGAATAATCATCCCAACATAGTTTGGATCTTTTTGACTTTGACTTTTAAGCTCGGATCCCGTGGCTGCTTCGATGTCCTCGGGTTCGATTTAGAGTTATTGCTCCTTGTCTTTAGTAGCAAACTTCATTAAAAACAACATGAGGGCTTTGTCTTGACCAGGGAGTATCCTAAGAACACTCCACGATCGACTTGCTATCAAAAGTTTTCGGCTGATCTTTCTCATTATTGTGGATAAAGCACGAACACCCAAAAATATGGAAATAAGGCAGAGAAGGCTTCCTGCCGTTCCATAGTTCATATGGTGTCCTCTTATCTTTGCTTTGTCGGGAAGAGATAGGTTACGAGTGTAACATGCGGTGTTAGTAGCTTACGCCCCGAGAATTTGGATGGGAGTCCACGAGTGTGCGAGTAGAGTTCTTCTTTGCTTCTTTGAGTGTTCGATTCTTTCGTTCGGCAACCCCATTCTGGCGAGAGGTGCGCACGGCCGGATGTCTCATGGTCTATTCCTTCGCTGCGAGAACTCCTCCCACCATGAAATTCAAGAACTCGGTTCCTCGTATCGAACGTATTTTGACAATTTTGGTGTTTTTCTCGACATTTGAGCTTTTTCGAAGCGTTGGTAACTTTGTTTTGACGTCGGACTTGTTGTGCGATAAATATGACCCATGTGTAGTGCGAGTAGTCATCAATGACCACTAATGCGTTCTTGCTTCGATCGTAGCAGGAGGGGCCTGGACCGAACAAATCCGTATGTAGCGGTGAAGGATTCCATCGGTGGAAGGAGATGGAGCGGGTGGATTTTGTTTCTTTGTTTTCTTTCCCTTCGGGCATGCTTCACCCTTTGAGTGTCTTTCTTTGAATACTTCATTCGTCGGTCCTCTTGCCGAGTGTTTCTTGCTAATTTGTTGAGCGTCTTGAAGTTGAGATGGCTGAGTCTCACTGTGCCCAAAAGCCTGACCCGTTACTGCTTGTCGTTCTTCGGCAACACACAAGCTTCGGGTTCGTCGAGTTCTAGTCGGCTACATAGATATTCTTCTTGCGCGAACACGATAACACTTGTTTTTCCACGTGGATTTATCAATAACGTCGTGGGAAACCGGCATCAAATATCACTCTATTCGAGTTATCACAAAATTGACTAACGGAGAGAAGGTTATGTTGAAGTCCTTCAACATATGATACTCTTGGAACTTTGGCGGTTCCAATGTTGAGTGTTTCATAGCCTGCGGTATAGCCTTTGGCATTGTCTCTAAGCTTCGATTTGGGGTCCTTCTTCGGTTGTATAATTCTTGAGCAATTCCTTTTGGTAAGTCGCGTGTCTTAAGCATCCGATGTCCACATACCAAGGATCTTTGTGCACTGCAAAAGCAGAATTATATTTTGGTACCCTTTATTTTAATTTTGGGTCCTTAGATGTTAGTTTTGGTAACCCGTATTTGTCTTACGACCACTGGTGGTCTCGAGACAACTTCTTTCCACTTGAGTCGGCGTATCGACCCTTTTTGGGCAGTCGATCTTGACTTTTAGGCTTTTCGGGTTCGGGAGTCCGATCTTCGAGTGGGTGGGCTTGCTTGACCTTTGCCTTTTGTGCGGCTTTCTTCTTCTTCTTCGACTTTTGGATCCTCTCCCGACTATAGGATCATAATAACATGATCCATACGGAGTTGGATGTGTCTGTTTGAGGAGGTCCATGCTTGGTCCGGCCCATTTTGATTTCTTTGGTTCCCCCCTTGGCCGGGGGCCGGGGTGTTTTGGTGCTTGATCTTCTTGTCGAGTGCTTGATGTGTAGGATGAGGTGCCTTTATCTTATCGTTTGTTCTTGGCTAGGGGATTCGGTATGTATGCTCGCATTGATGGTCTCCCCCTTGAACAAACCTATCTGCAAGTCGCACTCGAGTGTACGGGGGCGGATGAGGGAAGTTCCCCTTTGGCTGAATCCAAGTCCTTCCTTAAAATGCTTGGGCTTGTTGCTTGCTAGCATAGCCTCTAGCTTCTTTTAAGCGCCCATGTAGCGCTCGGTCGTCGGGTTTCTCCGGACATCATCACTTTTCTTTAGCGTTTCATGCTCGTCACGAAGTCTAGGCGGTTCTTGCTTGATGGGCTTCGGTTCGATATCTTTACGAGTTAAGTCGTTGGTCGGGGGCGAGATCCGATCTTCTTCTTTGGTGAGACTTGGCCATCGGAGATTTTATCTCCTCCACGAGTCTCAACACAAGTCCTTCGGACTCGTTATGCAACCCGACTTTTCGAGAAAGTCTCGATTCTCCACTTTTTGGGTATCCAATTCTGAAGAGTCTTCTTGAGCTGCAAACTCATGCACGAATTTGTTCGTCGAGTAGTTCTTCATATGCGATCGCGGCGTCCAAATTCACATCTTTTTTGAAAAGAGTGTCGTGTGTGCGATGTGAAGAGGAATTAAATGGTTCATGAGAGTTTACCTCATCCTCTTCTCTTGCCATGAGACATTTTTAAGTATCTTCTTCATTTTCAAGCTCTAAGGCCATGAAGGCAAGCTTCATCATCCGATGAATCCATGAAGGAGTCGACTTCATCAGAGTCGTCGAGAGTTCACCGGCCAATGTATGCTTGTCTCTTCTTGATGAACTTCTCCCTTCGAGCTTTGCGTCTTTGCTCGTTCGGCGATCTTGAGCTCGGGATAATCATGCGATAATGTCTTGGCTTTTTTGCGGTTGTAGCGAGGATGTGACTCTTTCTTCCTTACTTTCCTTTGTCTTTTGGTGTGCTTTGAGTCATCTTTGTTTCTGCATTCGGAAGTATGTGAGTCGGGGAGTGCGCTTGGGTGTATATTCGTTCTTACCACTTAGTCTCTAACAACTCTTGAGAGCTTTGCGCCTCTCTTTCTCCTTACGGTATTTTACGATAAGCGGTGCGTGTTTCTTGGCTAGATTGCCTTCTTGTATGTCGGTGAGTGAAGGTTCGAGTCTTGCTAGACGCAGTTTGGAGGCTTTTGGGGGCGGCGATGCTTTGAATGCGTGGTCGATTTTGGTGTCGGCTTCGGCTCATTTGCTTCCTTTGAGGTAAGCCAAATTCGAATTCCTTTGCTTTGAGTTACGAAAAGATATGGTCGGGAGTAACAATATCTAAACCGGAATGACGTAATAAAGTAGCAAAGGAGTCCGGTGACCATCCGCGGGTGCGCTCAAAATCTCGAGATTCATTTCTCGGTTGGAGAATGTCTTTCCCGGCCCGTTGATGGAGTTCATCATATTCGTGAATCGGCGTTGAGATCTTCAATGGTGTCATCGGGCGTGAGCGACAATCTTTCCGGCTTTTGGAGTTCAAGCGCAAGTTTATTTGCTTTGATCTTTGAGTCCCCGGCTCGGTGGCGCTAGAGCATCCCGAGTTCCATCGCGAACTTGCGGTCTGAACTCTCTCGAGATAGGAATCATTCGGGGGTGGTTAATATGGCGTTTACGGCGACATGGTCTAAGTTGTGAAGCTTCTTCTCCTCTGGGGTGAAGAGACTTCTATCATTAGGGAATCTTCTTCCCGGTCACCATTCTACCTCCATCTGCTGGATCCTAGGTTACGACACTATCTATCATGGGGACGATAGGTCCATCCTCAAGAACTTCCTGTGAGCTTCAAATTTTATTTATCCCTCTATTTATAGAGAAGAGACTAGGAAAGATCCGTTGGAGACGATGATCCTTTGTCTCTCTCTTTTGGGTAGCTAACGGCTCTTTTGTAGCATTTGCAGAGTCTTTTCCCTCTTTTCCGGAAAGTTGTTAACTTGCAGCTTTAGTAGGTGTAGGACAGGTGTCTACTTGTCATTGGTCGAGGTTCAGAAAGTGGTTGAGACAGAACAGACTACAAGGAGATTTGAAGCTGACTTCTCTCTTCCTCGTACTTGACTATGCTGATTGTCTTTGAAAGATCGGCCGGTTCAAGCGGCTTATGCGGCCGTTGCTAAGTCTAATCTTTGATTCGGTAGTGAACTCTGTGATGCACCTGCGGAATATCAACTACGAGTACGGTGAACTACTCTGTTGAGTTCGAGATGCATTGACTCCTTTCGATGATTTGCTCTGTTTGGGTCCGGTATTTGCGAGTCTTCTACTTACAGTGCTGAGGCGGATAACCAGCGAATGCCCAAACCGGAGCGGAGGGTCTGCGAGTTTGAAACCTCGAGAGGCAAAAACGGGTTACAACTTAAAGGTTCACCGATCAAGATAGGGTTTTGGGATCTTCAAATCTTGAGACTAATTCGAGCACAAGGCTGCTTGAGTATCGGTCGATCTGAGAAGATAGAATCATTTCCCACTATATCTAATGCTTGCGAGGGACGGAATCATCACCCAAAAATAAGGATCGGTTCACATATGAACTCCTTCGTCTAAGCTATGAATAAAATCTGCTGAGCTTAGGTTAGAGGGATAGGGAACGAGAAAGTGGCTTCTAGAGCGACGAACGGTTAAGTATAGACTTGGGTTCGTATTCAGTCGCTTGGATAGTAGAGGCTTTATGATGCGGCTCGACTTGGTTACCTATGAGCAAGTATGTCGCCTTTATTTGGACATTACTCTTTGAAGTCCTTGTGGAAAACTTAAGTCGTTTAAGAGGTTTGCTCGTGAATGCTCATGTGTTCTCGTATATGTCGTAGGTTTTTCGTGTGCTTCAATTTGAAATCTTCCCTCTATTTATAGAGCAGAGACATGGATAGATCCGTTGGAGAAGGCGATCCATGTGTCTCTCTCTTTTGGGTAGCTAACGGCTCTTTCAAAGTATTATGGCAAAGTCCTTTCCCTCCATTTTACGGAAAGTTGTTGACTTGCAACTTTAATCGAGAAGTAGACGGTGGCCACTCGTCGTTGGTCGAGGTGAAGAAAGTAGGTGAGGCAAAACGAGACTTCAAGGTGGATGCCGTGGCTGACTTCTTTATACCTCGTATGACTCTGCGATTTGGCTTAATAAATCCTAACGGGTTAGAAGACTTTCCGGCCGTTGTTGAGTCGATCTATATTCGGTAGCATACTCTGTTTGAGTCGGCTCTGCGAAGATCAACTCACGAGTTCGGTGAACTACTCTGTTGAGTTCGGTTCTCGCGGCTCCTTTCGATATCTTGCTCTGCTTTGAGTCCCAATATTGCTTGAGTCTTCTTCTTACAGTGCTGAGGCGATAATCTGCTGGCGCTTTGAACAAAAATGAAGAGTGTCTGCGAGTGTGAAACTCTCGGAGAGACGAGCAATAAATACAACGAGAGGTTCATGAGTCAAAGTAGGGTTTTGGGATCTTCAAATCTTGAGCACTAGGCTTCTTGGGATCTTCAAATCTTCAAATCTTCAAATCTTGAGCACTAAGGTTTTGGGATCTTCAAATCTTGAGCCCAACAATTTATGGAGGGACTGAATCATCTCCCAACATTTTCCCCCTATTCGATGATGCCAAAACCTAACACTATAACTAACGAGAAACGAGCTCCTTACAAATATTACAAGTAGAATCGGTGGAGTTGTTCTTCAAGTTCTAGACTGCGAGGGAATCGGGGAAGAAATATCGGAGATCTATACGAGAAAACTAACATTAATTTCCCCCTTTCTAACAAAAATTTTCCCTTATAAGTAATCTAAATGATCATAATCTAACAACCTAAAAGCGGCCGAGATATAAATATTCGGTGAGTGTGTGAGTCGGTAATCACTTGAGTGATTACGAGTGTTAAGCATAAAAGAAACAAGGCCATATAGACAATAAGGAATTGTAAGGGCCGAACAACAATGATGTATTATATATAAAGAAATTTGATGCTGAGTACATCATGCTTGCTATTCCTAAGAAAAGAAAGACAAAAGAAATACGAGAAGCTATCTATCATCTCTTGAGCTATTGAATTCGATCTTTGAAGTCTTTAGACTTTGCTTCGAGGAGCGGCGAGTCCATACATCCTACCCAGTAACCTTTCTCAGCTTCAGTATCTCATGCATGTCAGTAGGCCCATCTTCATCTATATTCTTGGCTTGAGCAGCATCTTTGATTTCTTTTCCAATTACCCCAAAGTGTACAGAACCATCAAGCTTCAGTGGGGGAGGCATAAGTCTTGGAGTCCAGGACCACGACATCAATCTTTTCGGCTATGGCCTTACGGACTCTTGCATAAATCCTGGATTAGTCTTCGGAAGCTATTCAGCAAAGGCAATGGACTTGTGCATATTAGGACAGTATCTCCAGAAGTAGAATCTCTTGATATAGTCAGCCTTTAGTGTCCCCACTTCAAGTCGTTCCCATGGCATCCAATCATCAACCACGGGCCATCTATGGATTTTGAGGTGCGTGGGCTTCACGAGTCTTCTATATTTGTACGGAATGTCGGCTTTCTCGGGTATCCTACGGCTTGCTTCCTTCTCGGCCTTTAATCCTCAAAGCTTCTAGATCGGCGAGTCGAGCATTTTCTCTTCTTTGCATCGATGCATGCGGCTTCGGCTCCTCTGTCTAGGCACCTTTCCATCGATCCCATATTTCCTGCATCTCTTGCCCTTGTGCTTTTGAAGGGACATAGGAAGGCACATGCTCTTGCTCTTCTTCTAAGTCGGCGGGTGATGAAGATTTTTCTTTGGAAGTACCTGTCGACCGGTTCTTTGTTGTTGCTCCTGTTCTTTTTCTTTTTCCTTATACGCTTCATCACTTAGCTTCAAATTCCTCGGGGGCGGCCTTGTCCCATGCTTCCTTCCCCTATTTGGAGCCTTTGTTTTGCCTTTGGCCGGCTTTTTCTTTGGCTTGTTGGCGGCCTCGGCCTCGGCTATCTCCCCCCAGCTAGCTTCTCAGTTGCTCTCGAGCCTCTTCCTCGGGAGATATAAACCTTTTGGTTCCTTTCTTTTTTGGGTGGAGTAGGTAGCTTGAGTACCTTCTTTCCCTTTCCTTGGGTGGAGGAGGTAGAGGGACTTCTTCCTCTTACGAATCCTCCCTCTGCATACTCCGCAATTTCCTTAATAATGTCGCTTGGAGTTTGAGTTGCACAGTAGCGAGAATCCTTGGGTCTGAGCCACTTGGGCCGGTCTCGGCGAGCACTTCGGCCCCTGGCTGCGGGGCACCACCAGGCCTCGCCTTGTCTTTGTCGAGTAGTGGGACCGAGTGGGAGGGCGATTGTTGAGTCTAAGTCGCTCCTTGCCACTTGTCCTTACTCCTCTTGGTACTCTAGGTACCTTCTCCTTTCCCTTCCCCCTTTTTGGCATCGGCAAATAATCACGGGGTAGGAATTTGTACCTTCTTATTCGGACTTGTGTAGTTTGAGGCAAGTTTGTCTAATGCGTCTTGTAGCTTTACAAGCCTACGATGGAGCTCATTCCTCTCATCGGGTTAATTGTTCTATGTAATTCTTGTGAGAGTTCTCCATCTCGGTCGAGGATATCCTTCAACTTCGATCCGCTTTATCTTCCATGGCCTTTTGAATGGCTTGGAGTCGGCCGGAGGCTGAGATATAGAAGAAATGGATGCGTATCGGTGGCCAATGGTTGCCTTGTATTCTTCAAGAAGCTTAGCACAGGCGGCAACCATCAGGCTTTTTGTTGCTCTTCGAGGTTAGCTCTTCGAGTGGCAAGTGCGTCGATCGGTATAGTTGAGAAGTCGGGCGGGCGTATTTTGAATCGAAGTTCGAGGCCCCTTTATCTCTGCACTACGAGCACGAGTGGTGCGCCTCTACGTCTTGTGGACGGCACGGGCGAGGTACGTTACGAGTACCTTGACTCCTCGGTGCCACGGCCGCCGGCCTTCGGCGTCGGCTTTTCGGGTTGGGCGCTACCTCGAGCGCGAGACTCCGGTAATAGCTTGTCTTTGGATCCGCCGTCTTTGAGGTACCGGCCGTCGGCCCGACACGGAGGAAGGATGCTTAGTGGAGGTTCGAGTAGTTTGAGTGGGAGCATCCTTCTCCAGGTTGAGTTCCTCATCGAGGCTTCTAAGGGCACGAATCACGGGGTGGGTCCTGATCATCGGGATCGATCCATCCCGAGGCGCCGATTCTTTGAAGTGGGTTGACGGTCGTTCGGCATGGCGAGCATAGCCGCCCTCGGGTTATCCAAGGAACATATATCGAGACGGCTTTGAGTAGCCTATCTTGTCCCCTTATCATCAACTCCTCTTCGTGGAGTTGTTCGCGAGAGTGATCTTTGGATCGACTTGTTCAATGTTGACCACTCACGGAACTGATCGGAGTGTGGAGCCTAGCTTTGCCTCGCCAATATGATCGGATACGTGTGGTGGCTATCTCGGAATGTGTTAGAAATCTCTCGGGAGGCTCTTGATTGCGAGCGGGACGCCTCCATCCCGATTAATTCGATTCGAAGCGGTCTACGAGTCTTCAACTTCTATCGGAGGCTTGTTGCTTTTCGGCGGATGGAATGCTTTGCGAGTGGAGGGGATATCCGAGGGGCTCAGAAGTAGGAATTGGTTCGAGTTTCTACCCCTTGGTCCAGCTGTCTCTCCTTGTTCGGTGGAGACGGCCTTCTCCGGCGACGAGTCTTCTCACATGACTCGGCCTCGTCCACTAGGCTGCAAGGTGGTTCGGCTACGACCTCGCTGACTTTCTTCGGTCTCTTGGTCGGTGTCTTAGGAGTAGACTTTGAGGCAACCTCTTCTTTGTAGGAGTTGAGGTGAATCCATGAAGGAATCGGCTTCATCCGAGTCGTCGAGAGTTCACCGGCTATATATGCTTGGCGCTTCTTGATGAACTTCTCCCTTCGAGCTTTTCGTTACTGCTCTCTCAATAGTGCGAGCTCGGGACAATCATGCGATAATTTCCTGGCTTTTTGCGGTTGTAGCAAGTAGTGACTCTCTCTTCTTTGCTATCGCTTTCTTTCGGCTTGAGTTGAGTCCTCTGTTTCTGCGGTCGGAAGTATGTGAGTCGGGAGTGCGCTTAGGTGTATACTCGGACTTACACTTGGAGTCTCTAACGTCTCTTGAGAGTTTTCTGCGCCTCTCCTTCTCCTTACGTGCTTTACGGCAAGCGGCGCGTACTTCTTAGCCTAGGGTTCCCTTCTTGTATGTCGTTGGTGAAGGTTCGGCCTTGTTAGATCTTTGGAGCCATTGTCTTGGCCGATGCTTTGAAAGCATGGGCAATTTGGATATCGGCTTCGGCTCGGTTGCTTCCTTTGAGGTAGCCCAAACTCGAACTCCTCGGCTTTAAGTTACGAAAAGATATGGTTAGGAGTAACAATATCTAAATCGAGATGTCTCGGTAAAGTAGCAAAAGGAGTCCAATGACCGTCTGGCGCGGTGCTCTCAAAATCTTGAGATTCATTTCTCGGTTGGAGAACGTCTTTCCCAGCCCGTTGATTGTGTTCATCAGATCCGTGAATCTGACGTTAAGATCTTCAATTGTGCCACCAGGCATGAGAGACAGTCTCTCCGTCTTACGAAGTTCCGGCGCCAATTTGTTTGCTTTGATCTTCGAGTCCCCCGACTTAGTAGCGCTAGAGCATCCCGAGTTCCTTAGCGGACTTGCAGTCCTGAACTCTCCCGAGATAAGAATCGCTCAGGGGAGTCGGTATCGCATTTTTGGTGACCCGATCTAAGTTGTGAAGTTTCTTCTCAGGGGTGAAAAGACTTCTATCTTTAGGGATCTTACCTCCTCCTTGTGTTGGGTCCTGAGTTATGACATTATCAACCATCTGAACGATAGGTCCGTCCTCCAGTACCTCTATCATGTTATCGTGGAGGGAAGTCAGATTTGCCTCCATTCTGACTCGCCATACCCCGTAGTTCACTACTGAGAACATGGGTACTATCACGATTCAGACATATCATATATTGTAGATAATGATATGAATGAAGAATGATATGCAGTGAAAACGTTTTCTAGATCCGTTCAAGTACACCAGTTTTAGAATAACAAGAGTCTTATAGAACTACTGCTCTGATACCAATTGTTGGTCCCGAGATTAAACGTTCAGGTGTAGAGGGGGGTGAATTTAGGCGAAAATAATTTCTCAACTTAAAATGCGAATAGTCCTTTTCGGGAGAGTGTCGTGCTGAACATGTTCGGTAGACCAAATAAGCTATTCTCAAATCGCGTGGCGAGTGGTCGACTTCATTGAGGCTCGCTGGGCGACTAAGGTCGGGAATTCGGTACCGTTCGGTGAAGTTCGGTAAGTGCGGAAATGTGTAGGCCCAAATTCGGTTGAGTTAGAAAACGTTTTAAAGAAAATAATTTCGATATATTAGTGCGATCGATTAAGCTTTCTTTGAAACTTCGGTTGAATGATCTTAGAAATATTTTCGGTATGAACGGTAATCAATGCAACAATAAAAACACGAGAACATAGATAATTTTAAAGTGGTTCGGATCCAACAATCCCACGTCCACTTTGTCCCGAAAAAATCGGGGAGGCTATTTTATTATACTTGAGTTAGTTTCGGTCGATTTGTGCCTTTGGACAAATCTTGGTATTGAGATTTATGCTGAGCAAGTCTCGGTTTACAAGATATCAAACTAAAGTATTTGACAAACTCTCCAACTATAAAGGAGTTCTTTACAATAAGGATCGGTTCACAAATGAACTCCTTCGTCTAAGCTATGAATAAGATCTGGCGAGCTTAGGTTAGAGGGCTAGGGAACGAGAAAGTGGCTTCTAGAGCGACGAACGGTTAAGTATAGACTAGGGTTCGTATTCGATCGCTTGGATACTAGAGGCTTTATGATCCGGTTCAACTTGGTTCCCTATGAGCAAGTATGTCGCCTTTGGTTGGAGATTACTCTTTGAAGTTCTGCGAAAAGCTTAATTCGTTTCGAGTTTGCTCGTGTGTTCTCGTATGTGTTGTAGGTTTTTCGTGTGATTCAATTTGAAATCTTCCCTCTATTTATAGAGCATTGACATGGATAGATCCGTTGGAGAAGGCGATCCATGTGTTTCTCTCTTTTGGGTAGCTAACGGCTCTTTCAAAGTATGGTGGCGAGTCTTTTCCCTCCATTTATAGAAAGTTGTTGACTTGCGGCTTTAATCGAAAGTAGACGGCTAGCCGCTCGTCGTTGGTCGAGGTGAAGAAAGTAGGTGAGACAAAACGAGACTTCAAGGTGGATGCGAAGGCGACTTCTTTATACCTCGTATGACTCTGCTGATTTGGCTTAATAAATCCTGACAGTTAGAAGACTTTCCAGCCGTTGTTGAGTCTGATCTATATTCAGTAGCATACTCTGCTTGAGTCGGCTCTGCGAAGAGCAACTCGAGTTCGGTGAACTACTCCCGTGAGTTGAGTTCTGCGGCTCCTTTCGATATCTTGCTCTGCTTGAGTCGAATATTGCCGAGTCTTCTTCTTCGGTATTGAGGCTGATAATCTGTGGCGCCTGAACAAAAATGAAGAGTGTCTGCGAGTGCGAAACTCTCGAGAGCGAACAACAAATACAACGAAAGGTTCATCGGTCAAAGTAGGGTTTTGGGATCTTCAAATCTTCAGAGCACTAGGCTACTGAGTTATCTCCCAACAATTTGTGGAGGGACTTAATCATCTCCCAACGAAATCGTGCGAGTCTTTCCTCTATTTCGGAAAGCGGTTAACTTGCGGCTTTTCACCGAACTTTGGCGGTTGGGCTGCTTGTCATTGGTCGAGGTGTAGAAAGTTGTTGAGAGATTCAAACTTCAAGGAAGATCTTAAGGCGACTTCTCGATGTGTACAACCTCGAGACAACTCTACGATTTAACGTTGAGAACCTTCGACAATCAAGGAGGCTGTCGGGCCATTCTTGAGTCGACCTAGGTTTTCGGTAATATACTCTTGTGGAGTCCAACTCTAACGAAGGTCGACTACGAGTTCGATGGCCTTGCTCTGTTGAGTCGAATTCTACGACTACATTCGGTATGTTGCTCTCTTGAGTCCGAGCACTGCGAATCGAACACCTCTCAATATGCTTCTCTTCTTGAATCCGGCCTACTTGAGTCTTCACACTATGGTGCGGGGGCGGATAGTCTACTAAAGGGTACAACGGACATAACTACGAGCACGGACCATCTTTGAAGGAAAGTCCCAGTGAGTGCGAAGCTCTCGAGACCAAGGAGTTACTATTACAAAGGAATGGTTCACCTATCAAATTAGAGTTTTGGGATCAGCCAAATCTTCTAGACAATCTGCTGCTGAATCTTCTCCTAACAATTTTCCCCTATTTGATGATGCTAAAACCTAACACTACAAAATATCAGATACACACTCCTTACAAATATTACAAGTACAAGTGGAGTTGTACGTCATGTTCTATTCTGCGAGGGACAAAAGAAATATAGAAACGGCTTGACAACAATTTCCCCCTCAAATAGAATCTATCAATCTAACCAAAAAGCAGACAAACATAGAAACGGTGAGTGTGTGAGTCGGTAATCACTTAGGTGATTATGAGTGTTAAATTTAAAGCCGATAGGCCATAGAGACAATAAGATGTTGTCGGGCCAAATAGCAAAGATGCATGTATATATATATGGAATGTTTGAAGTACAGATTACATCTCTTGTTATTCTATCAAAAACAAAATAGAGAACCTATCAAGAACTATCTTCGGAGCAGCTAAATCCGTGCCTTAAAATCATTGGTTTATCTTGGGGAGAGGGGAGTCCATACATCTTGAAGGTATCCCTCCTAAGCTTACGGATCTTGGAAATGTCTTCGGGTTGTTGGGATCAAGTTCCAAAGCTAAGATTGCCTTCCCGACTTCTCCTTCGATCATGCTTGTGTAGAGAGAACCATCCGGCTTCCGAGGTGGTAGCAATGGTGTGCAGCGAGAGTGTCGAACGTCTTCTTTTTCCGTAATAGCTTTCTCAACCAAGTTATAGATATCCATGTCACACTTGATCTCCCATAACCGAAGTTTTCTCCCATGGCATCCACTTGTCAACCCGAGGCCACTCAGTGAATCTTCGATCGGTAGGTCTCTTGCCTCATCCTGTACTTATAAGGGATCTCCATCTCCTTCAGTAGAGGAGGTCAAAGCTTGATCTTTCGGCTTCTCCTAGGCGCTTCCAGCGACCTTCTCCTTGGCCAGAGCCTCTTGCCGTCTAAACTCTTCTATCTGATAGTATTGTGCTCTCTTGTCTACAGCAACAATACTGTAGTTAATCATCTCATCTATGGTCGGCTCGGCTCTTTTCTTCTCTTCTTGCGGCTGTCTTTGAGAGTCGATGGTAGTCTTCTCGGCTTCTTGCTCCTTCTCCTTTTCTTTATCAACTTCATCGCTGAGTTTTAGCTTTCTTGGAGGAGGCCTCTTAGGCTGGTTTCCTCGTTGGAACCTTAGTCTTGGCCTTCGCAAGCGCCTACTTAGAGCTTGTTTGCGGCTTCGGCCTCGGCTAGCTCCCTTGCCAATTTTTCATCGTCTTTGATGCGGGCTTGCTCAAATGGGCTTATATATCTCCCGATTCCTTTCTTCGGTGGGGTGGGGACCTTCGGTGGCTTCTTCCCTTTGCCCGACATTAGGTGGAGGCGAGGAGGCTCTTCCTCATGTTCGAGAATCCTCCTCGAGGAACTCCGGCAACTTCTTTGATGTGTTCAGCTGAAGTTTGTGTTGCTGATTCCTTGGGTCCTGAGCCGCTTAGGCCAGTCTCAGCACCTACATCTACTGCGCTAGAGACACCTTGGGCCTTACCCATTTTAGTATATGAGGGGTCAGTGACTTCTTCCCTTTCACTATGCTTTCCCCCTTTTCGGCATCATCCAATACGCTCGGGGTTGGGATTGAGACTACCTTGGTGTTCAGGGTCATGTAGCGGATGCACGCATGTCCAAGGATTTCGCATATTATCGAACTTCGAGTGCAGCTCATTCCTCTCAATGATCAGGTCTTCACCATATATGCGGTGAGAGGTATCGACCAATTCCTGAATAGTCTTCATCTTAGCATCAAACTTCTCCTCACAGGCTTGCTGAATGGAGGCGATCCTGAGCTCTTGAGCCTAAGTCAGTGTGGAGAGTCTGGATAAGTGCTCTGACTGTGCTGCCTTAAATATTTCTAGAAGAGATATCTGAGCAGCAGTCAGTGATGCTTGTTGATTTTCGAACTCAGCTCGGTGAGCGACAAGTGAATTACTAAGAATAGCTGAGAAATCAGGGGCATACATGTTCTGAATAGAGGTCTTCAGTGCCCTGATTTCCTCGCTCTGAGCTGTTGTAGCCTTCTTACAACTCTTGTGTACAGCCTTCCCCGGGAGGCAGTTCTGTGTCCCTTGACTCTTGATAGCCTTGGCTACTGTTCGAGGCCTTCGGCCTTCGACACTAGGCGCAACCTTGTAAGCGTCCAACAACAGTTGTTCTAAGTCTGAAACACAAGAGATTCCAGCTGCCGCCGAACCAGGAGGGAGGGAGCTGACAGGTATGTCAGCTGAGGGTTGAGCTCCCTCCTCCTGTTGAGTACCCTCAGCAGGCTTCTCAGGGCCTGCATCACTGGGTGGGTCCTAATCATCAGGATCAAATCCCTCTGAAAGCGCGACGTGAGGGCATACGGTCCTCAAGAAGAGCCAAGCATAGCCACCCTTAAGTTTTTTGAGTGAGTCGAGGTCAGCGAGGCTTAGAATAGCCTATCTGGCGATGGATCTCGAGCTCCTCGGAATTGGAATTTTATAGGACCTAAATCGAATAAGTCGATCGAGGGTGATCCGGTCCCCGGAATCGATGAGCATCGAAGTCGGCCTTGTGAGAAATGGTTACCAAGTCGGTGACTTGTGATTTGTGAGATGGCCTCGAGACTTCTCGGGTGGCTCTATCCTCGAAGAGCGTCGGCCTCGTACCCAATGGTCTCGCTTCGATGCGGTCTCCATGTCATCCACATCAATTGGAGACATAATCTTCTCAGAGATGTAAGATTGCTGAGTAGAGGAACATCTAGTGGGGGCGAGATGTTGGAGTAGAAACTTCAGGGCGTTGTCCCCCTGTTCCGCCGAGGCCGGTTTCTCAGCGAGGTTGCGTTCTCGGACGCAACCTTTCCCTACGAGATAGTCTTCTCGGAGGAGTCCGAGTCATCCCTCAATCCGAATGGAGGTACTACCACGGCCTTCTAAGAATATTTCCTCCGCTTCTTATGAGGGTAGCACCCTTCTTACTAGGAGTTGAGGCCTTCCTCTTCCCTTTTCCTTCCTCACGGCGCCGCTTCTCCCGTCGGCGAAGAGCAGCAGCCTGGCAGTGCAAACGGATCTTCTATGGGTTGAAGTAATCTTTATCGGCGTAGGTTACGTTGTCGTCTCCGCATAAATCTTCAATCATGATCGACAACTTCATCCCGTATAAGAGCTTACCCTTTGCACTCAGACACCTAGTAGATTTATCGAACTTAGAGGCTTGTGTCTGAAACTCTTTCAAGAAAAACTTCGATCCGATTGATCTTGGCTCATGCATAGATAGCCATCATCATCCGTAGCTTGGGTTTGGACACCTGATCAAAAGAGCCTGCTTGGCTCGTCAGAATCTGCGTAACTACGTACGCTAGAGCTCGATACTGCGGGAGCATGTAGTTCTTGGGAAATGCTGCTTTGAATGACGTCGGCTCCCCTCAGAAGATCTCTAAATACTCGTCCAAGAGATCATCCTTGTATCCTGCGATACTGATGCCAATTCTGGCAACTGAAAACTGCGCTGATGAGCCTGCTTCACTGACATCTGTTTAATTTTAGCATTGGCCCTAGAGGGGTCAGCTACATGATGTATCATGAAGGCGCCAAGAATACCTCCTTCTACCTCCTTAGAATTGAGGTAGAGCTCCGAAATCTGCCTCGGGAGGAAGTACGTTGGCTTCCTCGACAGAAAACCCTCGAGGCTTGATGCTCTGAGTGCATCAAAAACCTCGTCCATTATATCCAAGCCGCAGGAATCAAATTCCATAATCGGCTCGCACCATACGCGATCCTTCTCCAAGATCTCAACTATGTTGAAGGGGACGATTACGGTAACACCGCTCGGGTTTTCCATGACTTAATCTCGCATAATTTACGTAATAGTACTAGAGAATATAATGAATAAGCATAAATACTAATAAGCGTAAAATTTACCGTAATAATCTCCGAAGGAAAGTTAATGCGATAAGAGTAGAAAATCTAAGGATTTAGTTCGTGAGATCTTGGGGTTTTAGCAGAGCGAAAATGGCGGTTTCGAGAATCTTCACGTCGATATATATGATCTTGAAGATGAAAAGATTTTAGATCGACGGTTTAGTTTAAATCTTGCTTTAATAGATGGACGGTCTAGATTCGATATTAAATAAAGCAATGAGTAAACTAGCCGCCTAAGTCAAGTTCTAGTAGTATTTACCCTATAGGAGTAAGTTGATATGACATGAATTTAATGCAAAGCAGAGTTCAACAAACATAGCATAGAATGTCTTGCATTTAATTATACCGTTTTATAATAAATGACATTCTCTAATGCATTGAATACGATGATGAATCAATAACATAACAACATTAATTCCTTGGATTGACTACTTTGAAAGAGATACGCAAACATGTCGGCGAACATTGTCGTCGGCTGATACCTCGTTTAGTTGGTTTCGAGATCTTTGTGTCTGAACGAGTCCAAGACTACAAGTAGGCATTCCCCCTTCTCGAATGCTTCTCTCCCCGATACGCTTCTTGACTAGAATCAATAGGGTCCAGGCCAGGACCTAGTTCTCACCGAAAGTTCTTTGAATCGTCTTCGACTAGAGGTTTGGTCGGTATATCGGCCCTTTGATGGTCAGTATGGATCTTTTCCATCCTGATATCCTTCTTTTCGACATGGTAACGAATGAAGTGGTGTATGATGTCCACATGCTTGTATCTAGTATGAAGAATAGGTTTTACGAGTGATTGCAATGGCACTTTGGAATTGCGAGAAGATCGGCACTTCATTCCGAGATTACGTCATAGTCGCGTGAAGCTGCTGTCTCGACCAAAGGATTTGGGCGCGGCAACTTCCAGGCGACCATGTATTCGGCCTTGGTGAGTTACGTGGCTGCCGAGTCTTGTTTCTTTGAGAACCATGAGATGAGCTTACTGCCGAGGCCCGATATGTTCACGGTTGATTTTTGGTCAATCCCGCAACCTGCGTAGTCGGCATCGAGAATAACCGGTTAGTTCAATATTATCATCTGCTGGATACCATAAACCCATGCCAGGTGCTCCTCTGAGAAAGCGGAGAATCTTCTTTGCTGAGTCTAAAAGGCTCTGCTTAGGATTCGCCTGAAATCGAGCACAGACACCTACATCATAAGTTATGTCAGGTCTAGTAGCAGTTAGATATAATAGAGAACCAATAATTGCACGAAATTGAGTAAGGTCTACCAATACTCCCTCTTTTTGGGATCAATTTTCATATTCATGTTCATCGAGATCTTGATTGGTTTGCCGGATGTGCAACCGAACTTCTTGATGAGGTGTCGAGTGTATTTGCCTTGATTGATGAACGTTCCCTTCTCTGATTGTTTGACTTGAAATCCAAGGAAGTAATTCATCTCTTCCATCATCAACATCTCGAATTTGTCCATCATCATTTTCTCAAACTGCTCACACTTAATGACATTCTTTGAACCGAATATAATGTCATCTCGCGTAGATCTCGCACAAGTAAGATGTCGTCATCTAGATGGATACTGAATAGAGTGCGAT
Source organism: Lavandula angustifolia (assembly GCA_028984105.1). Classification (NCBI taxonomy): domain Eukaryota; kingdom Viridiplantae; phylum Streptophyta; class Magnoliopsida; order Lamiales; family Lamiaceae; genus Lavandula; species Lavandula angustifolia. The sequence goes on from CM054805.1 coordinate 12,734,653, forward strand.
CCATGCTGTGCCTTTTGGAAAACCTTTCTCGGAACGAGGGTATCATACCAAGCCACGGGTGCTTGTTTTAACCCGTACGAGCCTTTCTCGAGTCTATACACTTGATGTCCCCTGCTTGAAAGTCGGGAGGTTGTTCTACATAGACTTCTTCTTTTAGTATGTCGTTCGAGAACGCGACTTCACATCCATCCGATATACTACGAAGTGTTGATGTGTTGCGTAGGTAAGGAATAGTCGATGGCCTCCAATCTTGCAGCCCGGAGTGAGCGTTTCGTCGAAATCTATTCCTTCGGCTTGACGGTAGCCTTTTGCCACGAGTCTAGCTTTGTTCCTTACTATGACGTTGTTTTACGTCTCGCTTGTTCTTGAAGACCCATTTAGTTCCGATCACATGTTGATGTCGAGGTCTGTCAACAAGCTCCCATACGTCGTTCCTAGTGAGCCGATTCGACTCCTCTTGTATGGCAGTGATCTAGTCGGCATCTTTAAGCGCGTCCTCAATTGGCGAGGTTCTTCAATAGACAAAAAACGAGGAATATAAAGCACTCTCTCCATGTCGAATGCGGATCTTGTGTTTACGCTTCTTTGAAGGATCTTTAATGATAAGGTCCGAAGAGTGAACGTCTAGCCACGATCGACGATGTCTTATCTCTTCATCTGAAATTTGTTCAACACAGATAGTAGGTGAGTTAGGCATTTCAGTTGTACTATTCTTAAATTGAAGCAATTCGAATGACAAGAGTTGGGTCTACTTGAGTCGCCGAGGTTCGGGGCATTAAATTCGGGAATGTCATTTGTTCCCCCACGAGGTTGTTTTTCTCGTAGAGGTCTCATTTACCACTTGGGTTTCTTCATCGACTGACTTACACGGGATTGATTATGTTCGGTAGAATCAATCTGTTTAGCTACGTTCTTCTTCGGCTATGATTCGATAGTCTTGACTTCATTTTCCTCTTCTCAATCGTCATCCCAACGACGCCGGATCTTTTCACCATTATCCTTTAAGCTTAGATCCCGTGGCAGTTTACGGATGTCCTCGTATTCGAATTTGAGTTCTTACTCCTGTTCTCGGTAGCAAACTCATTAAAGACAACATGAGGGCTTTCCTCCACGCAAAGGGTCCGATAATTAAAAACTCTGAAGGCTTTGCTGACTCGGGAGTATCCTACGAAGACTCCCTGGTCTAACTTGCTATCAAAAGTCTTTAACTAATCCTTTCCATTATTGTGGATAAAGCACGAACACCCAAAAATATGGAAATGAGATAAGAGAGGCTTCCTGCCGTTCCATAGTTCATATGGTGTCTTCTGATGTTCCTTTGTTAGTAGTGATACGTTCCGGTATAACATGCGGTATCGGCCACTTCGCCCCGGAATTTAGATGGGAGTCCCGAGTGCAACGAGCGGGGGTTCTTGCTGCTTCTTTGAGTGTTCTATTCTTCCTTTCAGCAATCCCATTTTGTTGAGGTGTACGTGCAGCAGACGTCTCATGCTCAATTCCTTCAATTTTACAGAACTCTTCCACCATCGAATTCAGGAACCCTGTTCCTCTGTCTGAACAAATCTTTCTGATTTCGGTGTTCTTCTCAACACTGAGCCTTTTCAGAAGCGTAGGCAACTCTGTTTTGACGTCAAACTTGTTGGCTATAAATATGACCCATGTGTAGCGCGAGTAGTCATCAATAACCACTAAAGCATACTTCTTGCCTCTGATCATCACGGGAGAGACTGGACCGAACAAGTCCATGTGCAGGAGCTGAAGGAATATATCCGTGGAAGGCGATGGAACTGGTGGATTTTGTTTCTCTATTTGCTTTCCCTTTAGACATGCCTCGCACCGAGTGTCCTTGCTGAACACTTCAATCTGCAGTCCTCTCACTAGAGCGTTTCTAGCAAGCTTATTGAGCGTCTTGAAGTTGAGATGGCTGAGTCTTTTGTGCCAGAGCCACCCCATTCTGTTGTTGTTCTTCGCCAGCAAGCATGCTCCGGGGTTCTGCCGAGTTCCATCGGAAATATATATGTTCTTTACGCGTGAAACCTATAATCTTGTTTTCCCCGTAGATTAGTCAATGACATCACGAAACCGAGTGTCAAAAATCACTCTATTCGAGTTATCACAAAATTGACTAACGAGAGAAGATTATCTTTGAAGTCCTTCAACATATGATACTCTTGGAGCAATGGTGGTTCCAATCTTTGAGTGTTAAGTAGCCTCCGGTATAGCCTTTTGCATTATCTCCAAACTCGATTCTGGGTCCTTCTTCGGTAATACAATTCTTCAGTAGGTTCCTCTGGTACGTCATGTGTCTAGAGCATCCGTTGTCCATGTACTATGGGTCCCTGTGCCCCTGCAAAACAGAATTATATTCAAGTACCCTTTATTTTTTTATTTTCGGTCCTTAAGCGTTAGTTTTGGAAACCCCAAATCGTCTTACGACCACTGGTGGTCTCGCATGTTTATTTCCACTACGATCAACATACTTCACCACTGGATTGGTTGATGTTGACTTCCGAGGGCTTTACGAGGTTCGGGAGTCCCGATCTTACGATGTGGTGGATGCGGACCTTAGACTTTTGAACGAACTTTTTCTTCTTCTTCGGAGCTTGGAACCCCTTTTGACTATAGGATCATAATAATATGAACTATACGGCGGGGATGTGTCGTTGTGGTGGTCCATGCTGATCGGCCCACTTAACTCTGCCGGTTCCCCATTGACAAGACTTGGGTGATTTTGAGTCGAGGTTTGAGTCGGACTTCGATAGCTCGGATGAGGTGCTTTCATCTTCTTTTTGTTCTTTGCTACGGGGTTTAGTGATTCGGCATTGATCGTCTCCCCCTTGAACAAATCTATCGGTCGGGCGATTCTCCGAGCATGTGGAGGCAAATGTGGAGGCTCCATGGCCGAACCCGAGTCCCTCCTTCCGGTGTTTGAGGCTTGCGGTTGTGCGAATTGCCTCAAGCTTTTTCTCGGCTCCCTATGTAACGCTCTCGTCATCAGGTTTCTCCAAACATCATCACTTTGCTCTTGAGAGTTTCATGCTCGGTCCGAAGTCCTACGAACTTCGCTCGGTAGACTCAATTCGGTATCTTTACGAGTCAAGTCTTTGGTCGATCTGAGATCGAGATCTTCTTGTTGTTGAGACTTGGCCATCGAGAGAGTTAATCTCCTCCCCGAGTCTCATAACAAGTCCCTTCCGACTCAGTAGCAACGACTTTCTGAGAAAGTCTCGATTTTCCACTTTCGGGCATCCATTTCTGAAGAGTCTTCCCGTAGCCGCAAACTCATCTCGAATCCGCTCGTCGAGTAGTTCTTCGTAGGCAATCGTGACATCCGTATTCTCACCGAAATAGTATCTTGTGTGCGGTGTGAAGAAGAGTTAAATGGTTCGTGAGAGTTTACCTCATCCTATTCTTACGCCATTAAACACTTTTCAATGTCTTCTTCAAGCTCTTGGGCCATAAAAGGCGGCTTCATCATCCGATGAATCCATGAAGTAGTCGACTTCGGCTGAGTTATCTGAGAGTTCACCAGCAATATAGGCTTGTCTCTTCTTGATGAACTTCTCCCTTTGAGCTTTTCTTGTAGCTCTTTCAGTGTACTTAGCTCAAGGTGACTCTGCCTTCTCTATTCTCACTTTGTCTTTCGACTATGCGAGAATCCTCTTATTTACGCATTCGAAGTATGTGGTTCAGGGAGTGCTTTTAGGTGAGTAATCGGACTTACTATTTGAGTCTCGGCGACTCGCGCCGCTCCATTTCCTTCGATATTTGATTGCAAGCAGTGCATATCGCTTAGCTAGGCTTCCTTCTTGTAGGTCATTGGTTAAAGGCTCGGCTTTGCTAGATCTTTGGGCTGTTGGTTGACTGATGCGTTAAAGGCATGGTCTATCCGGAGTGTCGGCTTCACCTCGTTGGTTCCTCTACGGTAGACCGAACTCGAACTCCTCGGCTTTTAATTCTAAAAATATATGATCGGGAGAAACAATGTCAAGATCGAATATCTAAGAAATGTAGCAAAGGGAGTCCAATGTCCGTCTGGGCGGTGCTCTCAAGATTTTGAGATTCATCTCTCGGTTGGAGAACGTCTTTCCCATCCATTGATAGTGATCATCGATCCGTAAATCGGCGTTAAGATCTTGAATCGTGTCGCCGGGCATGAGTGACGGTCTCTCCGGCCTACGAAGTTCCGGCGCTAACTTGTTAGCTTTGATCTTCCGAGTCCCCGGACTCGATACGCTAGAGCGTCCCGGACTTCTTTAGTTGACTTGCAGTCCCGAACTCACCCGAGATATGAGTCGCTCAAGGTGGTCGGTATGGTGTTCTCGCAACGCCGGTCAAGATTATGAAGTTTCTTCTCTTCGGTGTGAAGAGGCTTCTATCCTTCGAAACTTTCTTCCCGGTTCACGCTCCACCTCCTTGTGATGGTTCCTAAAAATCAACAATGTCATCCTTAGGTATGATAGGTCCGTCTTCCAAGACCTCTGTCATACTATCGTGGAGGTAAGTCGAGATGTGCTTCCATTCGACTCGCCATATCCCGTAATTCTCAACGTGAACAAGGTTATCATCCTTATTCCGTTCAAGTAGACTAGTTTCACGTAACAAGAGACTTAAAGAACTCCTCCTACGATACCAATTGTTGGTCCCGAGGTAAACATTCGGGTGTAGAGGGGGGGGTGAATACACAGAAAACTTTTTCAACTTAAAACGCGACAGTCCCAATTTAGGAGATTGTCTGTTGAATAAATTCGGTAGACTAGGCTAGCTATTCCGGATCGTGTGGACGGAGGGGCCGACTATGCCGAGGCACGCTTAGGCGGCTGATATCGGAATTCGAAGCCGTTCGGTAAGAGGTTAGTAGCATGCGAGAATAGTGTAGGCCCCGGTCGGTTGAGTTGAAAACGTTTTTATTAAAAGCTGTTTTTAGTAGATTAGTGCACTCGGTTAAGCTTTTCTAAAACTCTGTTGTATGATTTTGTAAACGGTTTTCAGTATGATCAGTAAATCAATGCAACAGAACACAGCGATTTTAAAGCGGTTCGGATATCAACAATCCTACGTACACTTTCCCGAAAAGATCAGCAAGCTATTTTATTATACTGAGTTAGTCTCAGTTGGTTTGTGCACTGGCCAAACAAGGCCTTGAAGATTATATTGAGCAAGTCCCAGTTTACAAGGTTCTAACCAGAATATTTGAAGGATTCTCCAACAGTGAAGGAGTTCTTTACAATAAGAACAGTTCAAGATATGAACTCCTTCGGTTCTAAGCTATGGATATTTCAGTGGAGCTTAGGTTAGAGTGAAAGGGAGCAAGAAGAGGCTTCTAGAGTGAAGAACAATGAGGAATAATCTCTCTGGGTTTGTGTTCTATCACTTGGATGCTAGAAGTTTTGATTCTATTAAGCTTGGTTCCCTAGAGCAAAGTAGTCGCCTTTCGCATTGAGTATTTCTCTAAAGTTCTTGCGGAAAGCTTGCAACTTATTCGTTCAATGCTTGTAATCTCATGTGTTCGGGGTTTCTTTGATTTGATTTTCCCTCTATTTATAGAGGTGAGCTATGGATAGATCCATTGGAGATGAACTGTCCACGTGTCACTCTCTTTGGGTAGCTAACGACTCTATTAGAAATGGTGCAGAGTCTTTACTCTATTTCAAGAAAGTAGTTGACTTCCGGCTTTTACCGAACTTTGACATGTATCGCTTGTTATTGGTTGAGGTGTAGAAAGATGTTGAGACATTCAAACTTCAAGGCGGAATCAAGGCGACTTCTCGATGTGTACAACCTCGGGACAACTCTACCGATTTAACGTTGAGAACCTTCGACAATCAAGGAGAGCGTCGAGGCCATTGCTTTGAGTCCGACCTAGGGTTCCGATGGTATACTCTGCTCGAGTCCAACTCTACCGAAGGTCGACTTTGAGTTCGGTGAATCGCTCCTCGCTAAGTCGAATTCTACCGACTCCATTTAATATGTTGTTCTGGTGAGTCCAAGCCACCGCGAATCCGAACACCTCTCGGTATCTTTGCTCCCTCGAGTCCAAGCACTATCGAAGTCTTCACACCATGGTGCGGAGGCGGATAGTCTATTGAGGGTACAACGGGACGGAACTCCGAGCCTCGGACCATGCCGAAGGAATGTCTATCGAGTCCGAAGCTCTCGGAGACCAAAGTCTAAAGCTTTCGAGACCAACGAGAAGAACGAATATGTTCCGATACGTTTAGTGACGGGATGGTGCATGTGCATCGACTATAGGAAGCTCAACTCGGCTACACATAAGGATCACTTCCCACTTCCTTCTATCAATCAAATACTCGAGAGACTTGTGGGGCAAGTCTATTTTAGCTTCTTGGATGGATATAGCGGCTATTTTCAAATCCATGTGTGAGACGAGGATTAAGCCAAGACGATCTTTACATGCCCTTATGGAACGTTCGCCTACCGCCAAATGTCGTTCGAATTATGTAATGCGTTTGGAATCTTTATAAGGTGAATGATGAGCATATTCTCGGACCTTATCGAGAATTCCATAGAAGTCTTCATGGACAACTTCACCGTTTACGGTGATTCTTACACTTCGTTCTTGAAGAATCTAGACAAAATACTAGCTCGATGCGTAGAGAAGAACTTGGTATTGAACTTCGAGAAATGTCATTTCATGGTGACCGAGGGATTGTGCCGATCATCTAGTTTCAAAGAGAGGAATCAAAGTCGACAAGGCTAAAGTGGAGTCCATCGCGAAGTTACCATATCGACTACTCCAAAGGAAGTTCGCGAGTTTCTTAGGTCACGGGTTTCTATCGGCATTTCATAAAGGATTTCGCCAAGATCACTCAACCGCTAACAAGGTTACTTCAACAAGATGTTGAGTATGATTTCGATGCTAAGTGTAACGAGGCCTTTACCCTCCTTAAAGACAACCTTACAATAACTCCGGTGATGCAGCCCCCGGATTGGTACAAGTCGTTTGAGATTATGTGTGATGCTTCCGACCGTGCGGTCGTAGTAGTGCTGGGCGCATAAATCCCGGGAAGGAGAGCCATGTGATTTATTATGCGTAAAAAATTTTAAACCCAGCTCAATGCAATTATTCCACCACGAGAGAAGGAGTTGTTAGCTATGGTCTTTGCCTTCGACAAATATAACTCTTATTTGCTCGGCTCAAAGATCATTGTGTATACTGACCATGCCGCCGTCAAGCACCTCCTTTCCATGAAAGAATCAAAGCTAAGACTTATTCGATGGATTCTACTCTTACTAGAATTCGATTGGGAGGTAAAGGACAAGAAAGGAACCGAAAATCATGTGGCGGACCATTTGAACCGATTAAATCAAAAAGACGATGGGGAGCCAACCAAGGAGACTTCTCCCGAAGAGCACTTATATGCTTGTCCCAGATCAGTTTCTAGTCTTGCTAAGCTTACGTCCGTGCAATGTTTTACTATTGGAGTCCTAGAAATATCTCAGTTGCTTCGATCAAGACGATTACGTACCGGGAATGGCTGAAAGTCGTAGGTATGATTTCTAAATTACCTTGGTTTGCTAATATTGTGAATTACCTCACCTCTAAGAAGTTTTCACCGAGTTCACTCATGCCCAACAAGCGAAATTTAAGAGCGAGTGTAAGCAGTACTTTTAGGACTCTCCAATTCTTTGGAAAATGGGAGTCGATCAAGTGATCTGAAGATGCATTCCGGAAGAAGAGCAAGGCGACATTCTATTCCATTGTTACTCATCCGCTTATGGAGGACACTTTGGACAAAAATAACCTGCAAGGAAAGTGTTAGATGCGGGATTCTTTTTGCCGAGCCTTCACCTTGACGCCTACAATTCGTAAGTCATGTGCGCACGTTGTCAAATGACCGGGAATATATCCATGAAGGATTAAATTCCCTAAAAGCCTTTGAGATTTTGTGAGATATTTGATGTATGGGGTATGGACTTCATGGGTCCGTTTCCTAATTTTAAGGGTAACGTGTACATTTTACTTGTCGTTGATTTTGTTTCTAAATGGGTTGAGGCAAAGGCTACAAAAACTAATGACTATAAAGTAGTTGCGGGATTTCTTCGAACTAACATCTTTTTGCGGATTCGGCATACCTAAGGGTGTCATAACGATCAAGGAACCCATTTTTGCAACCGCACTATAGAGTCGTGATGAAGAAATATGAAGTAGCCCATCGAGTTTCGACTGCTTACCACCCACAGACGAATGAGTAAGCTAAAGTGTCAAACCGCCAAGTGAAGTCTATTTTAGAGAAACCGGTCAATCCATCACGGAAAGATTGGAGTATGAGGCTGAATGACGCCTTATGGGCTTATCGGACGGCTATAAAACTCCCCTTGGAACATCTCCGGATAGATTATTTTTTGGTAAATTATGAGTACGTGCACGTGTAGGCTGGAACACAAAGCACAGTGGGCGATACAAAAAGTAAATTAATATCGACCGAAAGTGCTAAGGAGAGGAAATATCAGCTTCAAGAGCTTGAAGAAATCCGGTTGGAATCATATGATACGACTATGAGGTACAAAGATCGCACGAAGGTGTGGCATGATAAAGCGATCCGTTTGAAGACTTTTTGAAGTGGGCCGGCTTGTATTGTTGTATCAATCTCTCCTAGGCATCATGCCCCGAAAAGCTCCGCTCAAGATGGATAGGTCCCTTCACGGTGCGTCTTTGTCGAAGCCGGGCGGAGTAGTGGCGATACAAAAACTTGACTCGACGAAACTTTCACCGTCAACGGTCATCGCTTAAAAATTTATAATGTTGCTTGCAATGATTGATGATGTGGACGAGTAAGGCTTGTCAGTTCCCTCTTACGTTTGACTCTTTGAAGAGGAGGTCCGGCAGAAGACTCTAAAGAGAGGCGCTGCGGGAAGCAACCCGTGTTTTAATTCATTTCGTTTAGTTGATTTCGTGTTTTTCGTGTGATTTTATGCTTGGTGTTGTTATTTTTTTCTTTTTCAGGTTTTTGGCTAAGTATGATTAGGACAAAAGTTATGGAGATGGAATTTGGAGGAGCAAAGATGAAGAGAAGAGGAATTTAGGGCTTAATTGCAAATCTCACAACTTTTGAGGGCCCAATTGAGTGAAGGAGATTTTCTTAGGGACTTAATTGCGTCAATGGACAATTTTGGTGCAAATTGAAGTTGAGAAAAGCGAGGGGGGATAAATCTAAAAAAAATAGAAGGGACCAGATCTCTTAACTGCACAGTTAGGAGGACCTAATTGCAAAACTTAACTTCTATAAAAGAAGAGAGGGGACCGAAAACCTACCACTTGCTACTATTCAAATCGTTTTCCTTCTCTAAAACCGCCGCCCTCTACTCTCTCTAAAAGATTCCTCAACTTCTTCCACGAAGTCTCCTCCCTGCCCAGGCAAGACGTCGTTGCCATGCCTCCAAAGAAGAAGTTCGGACTAAGCGTTGCTTTGCCCGGTGTTTGTCGCCCGTCCGGTCGAACCCGGCAACACGGCAAAGGCTGCAATGCAGCCTACCGCTAGCCGACGTGTTGTTCCCCTTCAACAAGTTTCGTTCGCGGAACATGAGCCGGAGCAGCCGGTCGGACTTGTGTACGTGGATCCGAACTCACCTCCCGGAAGATCAAGGCACCGAATTGCATTTTGCCGGGAGTCGTCTTCCCTACCAAAACCGCCTCGAAGACGGTTACAAAATAACGTGGGAGTTCAAATTCGAGAACCAACCGTTCAACCGCCGCGGGAACCAACGCCTAACCCAACTCACGAGGCGACACGGAGCCGACTCCACCACCGTCTCCGCCGCGTCGTTCTAGGGCACGAGCCGAGAGCTCCGTGTTGTTATGAAGCTTCTTCGTCCAATCCTCCGCTTTGATCACCCCAAGATCTTTATGAGTGGTTGCATTTTCTTGAATATCAACATCCACCACCACCACTCAACTATTATGATGGTGTCAATTGGAGCGAAACCTTACGTGCGGAATTATCGAGCCAAGAGGAGGGAGATTCGGACAATGTGTCTGATGATCATGATGGCAACCATGAAGGGGATTTCAACTTGAGTAGCTTGTCTCTAGTTTATTCGGATTTGTCTTCAGCTTTTTCAAGAACGGAGATGTATGGAAACCGCATGATAATACTTCTGGATACTCCGGAACCCGTTCATGTCCTCTCTCAATTCGGAACTGAATACTTGACTATGCGTTTACAAGAACACGTGGGCAAGGATTGCTGAAGTGGACGCCTCCTCGATCGCACTTTTCTTCGCGCAGCGGGTATTATCGATTCCTTCTTTGCTTATTTTCGCAATATTGGTTGATTGTGGTTGCTTGAGTCGCATCATTATCCTTGTCATAAAGAAGTTGCTAGTGAGTTCTTTAATACTTTTCATTTTGAGGGTGACAAGGATTTGGTAACACCTAGCATTAGGTTTAGGTTTTTTTAGGGTACTTATCATCTTTCGGTGGCTGAGTGGAATGCTAGGCTAGGGATATTTTCGTTTGATGATTTTTATCTTGGTCATTTGAGATTGGTTCTCATGCTTTGCCGAACAAGGACCCTAACTACATAGGTTCACGGGCCGCATGGAGGCTTCTCGCCCCAAGCGACTCGGAAGAGTTTGCTACGTCGGGTTCCTATGTGAGTTTTATAGAAGACCCCGCCCTTCACAAGTGCCACCAATACTTAGCCCATAACATAACCGGCAAGAGTATTTCTTTTGATAAGGAGACCACAAATGAATTGTATTTTCTATGGTGCGTGACTACTAGGACGTCGGCTTAACCAAGGTTGATGGATTTCTAAAAACATGTTCACAATTCCTAGTTATACCGTGCGTCGCATGACATTATGCTATGTTCTTTCCACTTTCATTGAGCGCAACTTTGTCATTTATGATGCTCGATATTTGTCTAGGGTGGACCCTCCACCTTTGTTTGATTTCAACTTGTTGCGCCCATACTCGTCTACTTTGGTTGGAGATGATTCAGCGATGAGATTATTTAGAAGATTTACTCGATCCCAAAACCACTAATTTTATTGATGAACCATTCCTTTGTATTTGTAACGCCTTGGTCTCGAGAGTTTCGGACTCGGTAGACTTGCCTTCGGCATGGTCCGGGCTCGGAAGTTACGTCTGCGCCGAATCTCGGTGAACTTTCCGCCTCGGTACCATGGAGTGAAGACTCGGTAGTCTTTGGACTCGAGCGGGAGGAGCATGCGAGAGGTGTTCGGATTCGGTAGTCTTTGGACTTAGCGAGGCTGCATCTTGAAAGAGCCCGATAGAAGCTGGACTCGGCGAGGAGTAATTTGCTTGAACTCGGAGTCGACCTTTAGTAGAGTTGGACTCGGTTGGAGTATACTACGAACCCACGATCGAGACTCGGCAATGGCACGAGAGTTCCCATAACGGTCGGTGGTTTTCAAAGTTAAATCGGTAGAGTTGTCCGAGGTCGTACACATCGGAGAAGTCGGCTTCAATATACGCCTTGAAGTTTGAATGTCTCAACAACTTTCTACACCTCGACCAATCACAAGCGGCCAATTTGTCAAAGTACTTGTAAAAAGCCGCAAGTCAACCACTTTCACGAAAAAGAGAGTGGACTCGCACGATTTCAAAAGAGCCTTTAGCTACCCAAAGAGAGTGACTCGTAGACGGTTCGTCTCTAATGGATCTATTCGTTCTTCGACCTCTATAAATAGAGGGAAAATCAATCGTTGAAAGATAGAACAGACGATCAACATACGAGCATTAAACGAACAAGAACATAGCTTTCCACAAAGAACTTCGGAGAAAACAACTTAACGCGAAAGGCACTCATGCTTTGCTCTCAGGGAACCAAGCTTCGTAGAATTAAAGTCTCTAGCATCCAAGTGAAAGAACACGAACTTCGAGAGATTATTCCTCATTGTTCTTCACTCTCAGAAGCCCTTTCTTGTTCCCTTTCCCTCTAACCTAAGCTCCATTGAAAATATCTATAGCTTAGAACCAGAAGGAGTTCATCTCTTGAATTGTTCTTCTTGTAAAGAACTCCTTCATTTGTGGGAGAATCTTTCAAACAATTTTTGTTTGAACTTTGTAAACCGGGCCTTGCTCATTATAATCCTCAAGGCCGTGTTTGTTCGGTTTACAAATCAACGAGACTAACTCGGTATAATAAAATAGCCTCCCCGATACGTTCGGGACGGTGGACGTACGATTTTGGATATCCGAACCACTTTAAAAGCTGCTTGTGTCTTTTTTGTGTTGCATTGATTTCTTGTTCATTCTCGGAAAAACCTTTTACTAAATTATTCAACGAGTTTTTTAAGTAAAAAAGCTTAGCCGAGTGCACTAATCTCTTGAAATAGTTTTTATTAATAACATTTTCAAACTCAGGCGAATCGGGCCTACACTATTCCGCACGCGGCGAACTCTTACTTAACGATGCGGGTTCGGCGTTAGTCGGCCTAGCGGTTCCTCGGTATAGTCGGTCACTCTGTCCACACGATCCGAACAACTTTCTCGGTCTACTAAATTTATTTAGCATACAATCTCCGAAATCGAGCGCTTCGCGTTCAAGTTTGAGAAAAAGTTTTGCGGGTATATTCACCCCCCTACACCTGAACATTTGACTCGGGACCAACAAGCGTTATCGGAAGCGGGTGTTCTTTAAGACTCTTGTTATACGAAACTGGTCTACTCGAACAGATCCCGAAAACGTTTTCCCTTGCATATCATTCTTCATTCATATTATTACCTAAAAAGTCTTATATGTCAGGAATCAGGATGGTACCTATGTTCTCAGTAGAGAACTACGGGGTATGGCGAGTCAGAATGGAAGCACAACTGACTTCCCTCCACGATAGCATGACAGAGGTCTTGGAAGACGGACCTATTGTACTTATGGTCGATAGTGTTGACTTTCAGGGGAACCGGCTCAAGGAGGAGGAGCGGTGACCGGGAAGAAGGTTCCAAAAGACGTAAGCGTCTTCACTCCGAAGAGAAGAAGCTTCACAACCTTGGCCAGGGTAGCCGAAACGCCATTTTAACCACACTGAGCGACTCGTCTCTCGGCAGAGTTCAGGAGTGCAAGTCAGCAAAGGAACTCTGGGATGCTCTAGCGCTACTGAGTCGGGGGACTCAGAAGATCAAAGCCAACAAGTTAGCTCTGGAACTACAAAAGCTAGAGAGAGTGTCACTCATGCCCGGCGACACGATTGTAGATCTCAATGTCAGATTTACGGATCTGATGAACACAATCAATGGGCTGGGAAAGAAGTTCTCCAGCCGAGTGATGAATCTCAAGATATTGAGAGAACTGCCAGACGGACATTGGACTCCATTTGCTACATTGCTTAGATATTCTTATCTTGATATTGTTTCTCCTGATCATATATTTTCAGAATTAAAAGTTGAGGAGTTTGAGTTTGGTCTGCCGCAAAGGAAGCAACAAGCTGAAGCTGACACTTAGATGGACTATGCTTTTAAGGCATCACTCGGCACAACGGCTCCAACGTCTAGCAAAGCTGATCCTTCAGCAAGTGACTTACAAGAAGGAAGCCTAGCTAAACGATATGCAATCAAGTATCAGAAGGAGAAAGAGCTGCGTAGAAAATTTTCCAGAGTCGTCAGAGCCTCAAAGAGTAAGTCTGACTTCTCACCAAAATGCACTCTTGACTCACAAACTTCGAATGAAGGAAACAAGAGGATTATGCACGGTCGAAAGACAATGAGAGTAGAGAAGGCGAGAGTCACCTCTGCTATAAGCGCAAGAAGCCACGACACATCCGCACGATCGTCCCGAGCTCGGTACGGTGAAAGAGGCTGCAAGAAAAGCTCGAAGGGAGAAGTTCATCAAGAAACGACAAGCCTATATTCTGGTGAACTCTCGGACGACTCGAGAAGAAGTTGACTCCTTCATGGATTCATCAAATCATGAAGGTTTGCCTTCATGGCCCAAGAGCTTGAAGAAGATGCGAAAAGTGTCGATGGGAGGAGAAGAGGATGAGGTAAACTCTCCGAACCATTTAACTCTTCTTCACACCTTGCACACAAGATACTATTTCAGGTGCGGATGAGAATACGGACGTCGCGATCACCTACGAAGAACTATTCGACGAGCGAGATTCACATAAGTCTACAAACTCGAGAAGACTCTTCGGGGAGTTGGATGCCTTGAAGGTTGAAAATCATAGACTTTCTCGGGAGAGTCGGGTTGCTATTGAGTCGAAAGGACTAGTTATGAGACTCGGGGAGGAGATTAACTCTCTCGATGGCCAAATCTCGAACAACAAGAAGATCGATTTCGAGTATTGACCAAAGACTTAACTCCGGAAAGATCTTGAAGCCCGAGTCATCGCACAAGAAATTCTCGGGACTTGGGGCCGAGGCATGAAACTTTGAAAAAGAGTGATGATGTCTAGAGAAACCCGATGACGAGGCGTTACGTGGGAGGCGAGAAAAAACTTGAGGCAATGCTAGCCCGATAACAAGCCTAAGCAACTGCAAGGAAGCACTCGAGTTCAGCCACGAATCCCTCACATCTGCTTGCACACGCTCAGAGAATTGGCTAACTATTAGATTTGTTCAAGAGGAAATGATCATTACAGACCACTAAACCCCCTAGCAAATAACAAGCAGAAGATGAAAGCACCTCATCCTATCTATCAAAAAGTCGACCGGAAGTTCGGCTCAAAAATCACCCCAGGCAACGGTCGGGGGAACCAATAGAGTAAAGTCGGGCGTCGGTATGGATCACCCACAGCTGACACATCCAGCTCAGTATGGGTCATATTACTATGATCCTATTGTCAGAAGGGGTTCTAAGAGTTAGAAGACGAAAAAGTCCGTTCAGAAGGCTAAGGTCAGCAGTCCACCAACTCAGAAGATCAGGACTCCTGAACCGATAAAGCCTCAGAAGTCAACTTCACCCAGCCCAGCGGTGAAATATGTTGACAAAAGTGGAAAGAAAATATCTGAGACCGCCAGGGTCGTAAGACAGATTTGGATTTTCAAAACTAATGCTTAAGGACACAAAATAAAAAATAAAGGGTACCTGAATATAATTCTGTTTTGCAGGTGCACATGGACCCATGGTACATGGACAGCGGATGCTCAAGACACATGACGTAGCAGAGGAGTCTATCGAAGAATTATATCACGGGAAGAAGGACCCCTTAATTGAGTTTGGAGACAAAGCAAAGGTTGTACTAGAGGCTACGAAACACTTAGCATTGGAACCACCACGGTTCAAGAGTATCAAATGTTGAAGGACTTCAACATAATCTTCTCTCTCGTTAGTCAATTTTGTGATAACTCGAACGAGTGATTTTTGACATCGGTTTTACTGTGATGTCATTGTTAAATCTACAGGGAGAAAACGGTGTTATCGGGTTAGTTTGCAAAAACAACATATACATTCTTGGCCGGAATTTAGCGAGAACTGAAGCATGCTTGCTGGCGAAGAATGACAACGAGAATGGGGTGGCTCAGCGCGAGAAGACTCGGCCATCTCAACTTCAAGACGCTAAACAAGCTTGCTAGAAACACTATACTAAGAGGATTTGTCGAATGAAGTGTTCAAGCAAGGACGCTCGGTGCGAGGCATGCCTAAAGGGAAAGCAAACAAAGAAACAAAATCCACCGGTTCCAACACCTTCCACGAGATGGAATCCTTCACCTCCTCCACATGGACTTGTTCGGTCCGAGTCTCTCTGTGACGATCAAAGGCAAAAAGTATGCATTAGTGGTCATTGATGACTACTCGCTACACATGGGTCATATTTCTTGCCATTAAGTCTGACGTCAACATAGAGTTACCTACGCTTCTGAAAAGGCTCAGTGTCGAGAAAAACATCAAAATCAGAAAGATTCGTTCAGACAGAGGAACAGAGTTCCCGAATGCGATGGTTAAAGAGTTACAACGATGCTTGAAGGAATAGAGCATGAGACGTCCGTTTGCACGCACGCCTCAAAAAAATGGGATTGGTGAAAGGAAGAACAGAACACTCAAAGAAGCGGCAAGAACCACCTTCGCCGAGACTCGGGACTCCCATCAAAATTCTGGGCAGAAGCTACTCATACTGCATGTTACACTCAGAACAGATCACTAGTGACAAACCAACATCAGAAGATACCATATGAACTATGGAACGGCAGGAAACCTCTTATATCTCATTTCCATATTTTTGGGTGTTCGTGTTTTATCCAATATAACGGAAAGGATCAGTTAAATAATTTTGATAGCAAGTCAGACTAGGGAGTTTTCTTAGGATACTCCCGGATACTCCCGGTTCAGCAAAGCCTTGCGAGTCTTTAACTCACGGGACCACTTTGCATGGAAGAAAGCCCGCATGTTGTCTTTAATGAGTTTGCTACTGAGAACAGGAGCAGAAACTCAAATTCAGAATCTCTGGACATCAGTAAGTAGCTACGGGATCTAAGCTTAAAACGAAATGTGGAAAAGATCCAGCTTTGTTGGGATGATGATTCAGAAGAGGATAATGAAGTCAAGACTGCTTGAATCACGGCCCGGCCGACGACGTGGCTAAACAGATTGATTCTACTGAACAGAATCAATCCCATGTAACTCAGGTCGATGTAGAAACCCTAGTGGTAACTGAGACCTCTACTGAGAATAACAACTCAGGGGGAACTAATAACGTTCCTGAGCTTAATAACCCTGAACTTGGTGACTCAGTAGACCCAACTCTTGTCACTGAACTGCTTCAATCTCAGAATAGTACAAATGAAATGCCTAACTCTCCTACTATCTGTGTTGAGCAAATTTCAGATGAAGAGATAAGACATCGTCGATCGTGGCTGGATGCTCACTCTTCAGATCTTATTATTGGAGATCCGTCAGCAAGAGTTAAGACAAGATCCAGATTCTGTCAGGGAGAAAACACTCTATATTCATGCTTCTTTTCTACTGAAGAACCTCAATCAATTGAGGACGCGCTAAAAGATGTTAACTGGATCACTGCTATACAAGAGGAGCTGAATCAGTTCACTAGAAATGATGTATGGGAGCTTGTTGACAGACCCCGACATCAACATGTGATCGGAACTAAATGGGTCTTCAAGAACAAGCGAGATGAAAACAACGTTACAGTAAGGAACAAAGCTAGACTCATAGCAAAAGGCTACTGTCAAGCCGAATGGATAGATTTCGACGAAACGTTCACTCCAGTTGCAAGATTGGAGGCAATTAGACTATTCCTTGCCTACGCAACACATCAACACTTCAGAGTATATCAAATGGATGTGAAGTCAGCGTTCCTGAATGGCGTACTGAAAGAAGAAGTCTATGTAGAACAACCTCCCGGCTTTCAGTAGGGACATCAAGTGTATAGACTCAGAAAGGCTCTGCACGGGTTAAAACAAGCACCCAGGGCTTGGTACGATATCCTGTCTGAGTTTCTTCTTCAGAAGGGCACAGTGGATCGCACTCTATTTAGCATTCGTCTAGGCGACGATATCTTACTTGTGCAGATCTACGTAGATGACATTATATTCGGTTCAAAGAATGTCATCATGTATCAGCAGTTCGAGAGAATGATGAAAGATAAATTCGAGATGTCAATGATGGGAGAGATGAATTATTTCCTTGGATTTCAAGTCAAACAATCAGAAAAAGGAACGTTCATCAATCAAGGCAAATACACTTGATACCTCATCAAAAAGTTCGGTTGCACATCCGGCAAACCAATCAAGATCCCGATGAACACGAATATGAGAATAGATCTTGACAAAGAGGGAGTATCAGTAGACCATACTAAATTTCGTGCAATTATTGGTTCTCTATTATATCTAACTGCTACTAGACCTGGCATAACTTATGTTGTAGGTGTCTGGTCTCAATTTCAGGTGAATCCTAAGCAGAGCCATATGGACTCAGCAAAGAAAATTCTCCGGTATCTCAGAGGAACACCTGACATGGGTTTATGGTATCCAGCAGATGATATCTTGAACTAACCGGGTTATTCCGATGCTGACTACGGGGTTGCTGGATTTATCGAAAATCAACTTCAGGAACTTATCAGTTCCTCAGCAGTAAGCTCATCTCGTGGTTCTCCAAGAAACAGCATTGAGTAGCGACGTCAACTACTGAAGCAGAATACATGGCTGCCGGAAGTTGTTGCGCCCAAATCCTTTGGCCGAGATAGCAGCTACGCGATTATGACGTCACTCAGAATGAAGTGACGATCTTTTGCAACAGCTCCAATGCCATTGCAATCACTCAGAATCCTATTCTCCGTACTAGATGAAAGCACGTGGACATCAGACACCACTTCATTTGTGACCATGTCGAAAAGAAGGATATCAGGATGGAGAAGATCCATACTGACCATCAAAGGGCCAACATATTTACCAAACCTCTAGCTGAAGCCAGATTCAGAGAACTTTCAGTAGAGCTAGGTCTGCTGGACCCTACTGACTCAAGTCAGTAAGTGGATTCAGGAGAGAAGCATTCAGCAAGGGGGAATTCCTACTCTCAGTACTGGACTCGTTCAGTACATAGAGATTCAGAAACCAACTACATGTGGTATCAGCTGACTTCAATGTTCAGCTGGCAAGTTTGTGTATCTCTTTCAGTAGTCAACCCAGTAATTAATGTTGTTATGATATCAATTTAGCATCGTATTCAATACCTTAGAGAATGTCATTTATTATAAACGGTTTCATTAAATGCACGACATTCTATGCTATGTTTGCTGAACTCTGCTCTGCATAAAATGCATGTCATATCAACTTACTCCTATAGGCTATTAACAACTGGACTTGACTTAGGCGGTTTTTTACTCATTACTTATTATAATATTAAATCCCGACCGTCCACCAATTAAAGCGGGATTAAAACTCGCGCCGTCGATCTTCAAACGTTCCATCTTCAAATCATATATATCAACGTATCTATCCTTATACCGCCATTTTCACTCGCATAAAACCTTAAATTCTCACGAAAACCCTAAGCTTTCAACCTTTTGCTTCAGCATTTGCATATTTTTAGAGATTTCTATGGTAAATTTTACGTTCATTAGTACTCATATTGATTTATTTTACTTTCAAGTACTAATACGTGATTCTGCAAACTAAGTCATGGCAACTACCAGTTGTATCAGCGTGATCATACCGGTGAATATGGTAGAGATCCTCGAAAAGGATCGAGCATGGTGCGAACCCATCATGGAGTTCGACTCCAGCGGTCTTGATATCTTGGATGATGTCTTTGACGCTCTCGAGCATCGTGGTCGGAGAGAGTTTTGTCGAAGAAGCCGACTTACTTCCTTCCGCCTTAGATATCTGAGTTCTACCTTAATTTGGAGGAGGTAGATGGGGACTTACTTGGAGCTTTCACAGTTCATCTCATTTCTGACCCCGCGAGTACCGATTCTGAAGTCAAACAGATGTCTGTAAGACATGCTTTGGAACAGAGTTTACAGCTGCCCAACAGCGGCATGAGCGTAGCAGGGTACAAGGATGACCTCCTTGACGAGTACCTATCTATATTCTAATGGGAGCCGACCACGTTTAGAGCTGCGTTTCCGAAGAACAGTATGCTCCCGCAGTACAGGTATTGGCTTATGTACTCACGCAGATTTTGATGAGCCAAGCTGGCTCATTTGATCAGGTGTCCAGGCCAAAGGTACAGATGATGATGGCCATCTATGACCGGGCCAAGATCAACTGGACCGAATTCTTCTTGAAGGAGTTTCGGGCGTAGTCCTCAAAATTTGATAAATCTACATGTCGTCGAGTGCCAAGGGCAAACTCCTATATGGGATGAAGTTGTCGGTAATGATAGAAGACTTCTACGGAGATGACAACATAGCCTATGCGTCGACAAAGGCTACTTTATTCCCAAAAAGATTTGTTGCCATACCCGCGCCCGGTGTCTTTGCCGACGAGATGGCGATGGTGTTGCTTAGGAAGGGAAGGGAAAGAGGAAGGCCCCTACTCCCATTAAGAACGGTGCTACCCCTTAGAAGAAGCAGAAGAAGGCTTCTGAGACGGTCGTGGTAGTAGCCCCTTTCAGAGCGATTCAGACTCTGCAGAGAAAATCGTCTCGGTAAGAAAGGTTACGTACGTCAGAGAAGGCGGCCTCCTCGAGCTGAAAAAAAGGCTTCGGCAGTAACGGGGAGCGCTCCCGAGATTGTAACTCCAATATATAGGTCTCCACTGGATGTATCCCCGATCAGCAGTCTTCCCTCTGCTAAGAAGACAAAGTCTCCAATAGACGTAGATGAGATGGAGACAAGCACTGAAGTAGAGACTCTTGGGTATGAGGTTGATACGCTTCGGGATAGAGCAACACGAGAGATCTCAAAGTTCATTCCGGAAATCACAAGTCACTCTGACTTGGTGAACATAGCCTTCAAGGCCAGACTTCAGATGTTGTTCAGATTCCAGGATTGGGTCACTCTTGAACGCCTTATATGATTCAAATCATGTGAACTACTGAACTCCGAGGAGCTTCAGATCCGTTAGCGGATAGGCTACTCTGAGCCTGCAGATGTATGCTCTCTCGAGAATTTAAGGGCGGCAATGTTGGTACTGCTTGAGGATAGGAATACCTAAGCAACTGTCCCTTATGAGGGTTCTGATCCCGATGATCAGGACCCACCCAGTGATGCAGGCCCTGAGAAGCCTGCTGAGGGTACTCAATAGGAGGAGGGAGCTCAACCATCAGCTGATCTACCTATCAGCTCCCTCCCTCCTGGTTCGGCGGCAGAAGGAAACTCCCACGACTCAGACCCGGGGACAGCTGCTGCGATCTACATATGAGGTTGCCCTAATTGTCAAATGCCGAATATCCAAATCAGTAGCCAAAGCGCTCAGAAAGCAAGGGACACGGAACCGCCTACTGGCGTGGAATGTCCATAAGATATGGAAGAAGGCTACGACAGCTCGATACGAGGAAATTAGGGCACTGAAGACTACAGTTTGGAATACGCTCGTCCTTGATTTCTCTGCTATTCTCAAGGACGCCCTTACCGCACAAAGAGCTGAGTTTGAAGTTCAGCAAGCATCAATGACTGCTGCCCAGACTTCACTTCTGGAATCAGTCAGATCATATGACCAGACTCTCCGCACTCACTCAGGCTCATGAGCTCAGGATCTCATCTATTCAGAAGGAGTGTGAGGAGAAGTTCGATTCAAAGCTGAAGACAATACAAGATCTTATCGATTCCTCTCACCGCAAATATGGTGAAGATCTCATAACTGAGAGGAACGACTTACACAAAAAATTCGAAGGTCTGCAGAAAACCTTGGATAGGCTATCTAATGCTTATTCAGCACTGAATTCCAAGGTTGTCTCACTTCCCACCCCTGGCGTATTGGATGATGCCAAAAAGGGGGAAAGGGTAGTTAAAGGGAAGAAGTCAGTACTGGGGACTCACGTCAGATCTACTCCCACTGACCCAACTCCTACTAAGGGGGAAGAGACTGAGACAAAGGGTATGGCCCAGGGTGTCTCCAGCGCAGGTGATGTAGGCACCGAGGCCGGCCCAAGTGGCTCGGGACCTAAACGAGACGGCAGCACTTCTGGCGATTCTCGAAACACATTAAAGAAGTTCTTTGAATTCCCGAAGGGGGGACTCGGAAGATGAGGAAGAGCACTGCTTTGCCTCCACCCGTATCGGGAAAGGGAAAGAAACCACCGAAGGTTCCTACACCACCGAAGAAATCCACCGAAACAATACATCGGCCCGGACGAACAAGCTCGGATAGAAGGCGACGAAAAACTGGCAAGAGAGGCGCTAAGGCCGAGGCGACAAACAAACCAAGGCTCGGAAAAGGCCAGGACTAAAGTTCCCGCTAGGAAACCAGCAGAAGAGGCCTCCCCGCGGAAAAACTCATCCTCGAGAGATGAAGGCGACAAAGAAAACGAGAAAGAGAAGGAAGCAGAGAAGACAACTACCGAATCTCGGCGGCGAAGGGACGAAGAAAAGAGGCTGAGCCGACGATCGATGAAATGATAAACTTCAACATAATCGCATTGGATAAAAGAGCAGAATACTATCAGTTGGAGGAATATAGACGGAAAGAAGCTATAGCAAAAGGGAAAGCTGCTGAAGAAGCTAGAGAAGCAGAAAGGCTGAAGCTAAGACCTCCTCCGCCGAAGGACAGGGAAATTCCATATAAGTACAGAAGAAGCGGCAAACCCAATGATCAGAAGATGCATAGGTGGCCTCGGGTCAACAAATGGATGCCCTAGGAGAAGACTCATCATTGGGAGACTCTTAAGGCTGAATTCATCAAGCGCTTCTATGTCTGGCAATTTTGGCCAGAATCTCATAAGGACGATGCCTTTACTGAGTGGCTTTTCAAGTGTGATCCAGAGATCTACAATATGGTCGGGAAAGCCATTGAAGATAAAGAAGATGTTGAGATTCCGGCTTTCAGGCCACTGCCTCCACCTCAGAAGCTTGACGGATTTCTCTACTCTAGTGTGATTGAAGGAGAAGTCAGAAGAGCAATCTTAGCTTTGGATCTTCATCCTAATGATGCTGTAGACAATCAGAAGATTCAGAAGCTCAGGAGAGACACCTTCAAGATGTATGGACTCCCTCTGCCCGAAGAGAAATCAAAAGACTTTAAGGCAAGGATTCAGCGCTTCAGGAGATAGTCTTGTTAGGTCCTCTCTGTTTTTGTTTTTGATAGTGTAGCAAGAGATGTATCTATACTGAACTCTTCATACATATATATACATCTTTGCTGCTTGGCCTAACAACATCTCATTGTCTCATTGGCCTATTTTGTTTAATTTAACACTCAGAATCACCCAAGTGATTACTGACTCACACACTCACTACTTATCTGTGTTTGTCTGTTGTTGCCAGGTTTGATTATTGTCTTGGAGGAATTGTGTTGGGAGAATTTGTTTTAATGAGATATTCTGTTAACTCCTAACGTTAATCAGTAGATTAGAAGCTAGACGTACAACTCCACTGATTCTTCTTGTAATATTTGTAAGGAGTTTGTACCTGATAGTTTGTAGTGTTAGGTTATGGTATCATCAAATAGGGGGAAATTGTTGGGAGATGATTCAGCAGTAGATTGTTTAGAGGATTTGGCTGATCCCAAAACCCTAATTTGATTGATGAACCAATCCTTTCTATTTGGAACGCCTTGGTCTCTAAGAGTTTTAGACTCAGTAGACTTGCCTTCAGCATGGTCCAGGCTCGAAGTTACGTCGTTTGAATCTCGGTGGACTATCCGCCTCGGTTCCATGGAGTTAAGACTCGGTAGTCTTGGACTCGGCGGGAGCGAGGATGCCGAGAGGTGTTCGGATTCGGTAGTCTTTGGACTCGGCGGGAGCAAGCATATTGAAAGAGTCGGTAGAAACTTAGCGAGCGCGATTTGCGAACTCGAGTCGACCTTCGATGCAGTTGGACTCGAGCGGGAGTATACTATTGAACCCACCGGTCGGGCCGGAGCAACGGCCCTGACAGTTCCCTTAACTGTCAGTGGTTTTCAAAGTTAAATCAGAAGAGTTGTCCGAGGTCGTACACATCAGAGAAGTCAGCTTCAGTATCTGCCATGAAGTTTGAATGTCTCAACAACTTTCTACACCTCGACCAATGACAAGCGGCCACCTTGTCAAAAGTGCTTGGAAAAAAGCCGCAAGTCAACCACTTTCCTCAAAAGAGAGTTGACTCGCACGATTTCAAAAAGAGCCGTTAGCTACCCAAAGAGAGTGACACGTGGACGGTTCGTCTCCAACGGATCTATCCATAGCTCACCTCTATAAATAGAGGAAAAATCAAATCGTTGAAAGATCGAATAGACAATCAACATACGAGCATTAAACGAACAAGAACACATCTTTCCACGAAGAACTTCAGAGAAAACAACTCAACGCGAAAGGCACTCATACTGCTCTAGGGAACCAAGCTTTATAGAATTAAAGCCTCTAGCATCTAAGTGAAAGAACACGAACTAAGGAGATTATTCCTCATTGTTCTTAACTCTAGAAGCCCTTTCTTGTTCTCTTTCCCTCTAACCTAAGCTCCACTTTGAAAATATATATAGCTTAGAACCGAAGGAGTTCATCTCTTGAACTGTTCTTCTTGTAAAGAACTCCTTCACTATTAGAGAATCTTTCAAACAATTTTTGTTTGAACTTTGTAAACTAGGACTTGCTCAAGCATAATCTTCAAGGCCGTGTTTGTCCGATGTACAAACCAACCGAGACTAACTCGGTATAATAAAATAGCCTCCCGATACGTTCGGGGCAGGTGGACGTAGCATTTTGGATATCCGAGCCACTTTAAAAGTCGTTGTGTCTTTCAATGTTGCATTGATTTACTGTTCATTCTGAAAAACCTTTTACTAAATCTTTCAACAGAGTTTTCAGTAAAAAGCTTAACTGAGTGCACTAATCTACTGAAATAGTTTTCATTAATAACGTTTTCAAACTCAACTGAATCGGGCCTACACTATTCCGCACGCTACTGAACTCTTACTGAACGGTACTAAATTCTTATATCAGTCAGCTAGCAGACCTCAGTATAGTCAGTCACTTTGTCTACGCGATCCAGAATAGCTTGCTTGGTCTACTGAATTATTCAGCAGACAATCTCCGAAATCGGACTGTTCGCGTTCAAGTTTGAGAAAAAGTTTTTAGGTGTATTCTCTCCCCCCCCCCCCCGACACCTAAACGTTTGACTCGGGACCAACACCTACTGTATTAACTGCCTAATTGGGAGTTCCAGTTTTATCCACAGGGACCTCGTGTCTCGAGTGCCTTTACTTACTGCAGTATGGATACCGTGCGAGTGCTATGGACGATCTAGATTCCCTTGGCCGCGAGTAGATCGCCTTCGCCGCACGATTATGAGCAGCATGCCTCGCCTCGCTAGGCGAGGCAACCGAGTGACTTTCTTCCCCAATTTTTATTCTTCGATTTTGTTTAATTTTTTGAGTCTCGTGCTTGTGTGTCTTTTTTTGTTCTTACACTTGATTGGGATCAAGTGTAAGAGAAGGGGGTGTTTATTTTATTTCGTCTTTCGTTTTAGTTTGTTCTTATTCTTGATAGGGATCTAGTGTAAGGAGGGTTTTGGTCTTTATTTGTCATGCTTTCTCTCTTTATTTTGTCTTTTCTATCTTGCTTGAGGGCGAGCAAGTTTTAAGTGTAAGGAGGGGGGGTATTTTAGGTCGCAAGACATGCCAAAATTTTCGATTTTTGAAGTGTTTTTTCTATTCTCAAGCTTGTCTTATTTGTGCTTTTGTGTTTCAATATGCTTGCTCGTAAACTTTTTAAAAAGTAGATCTAGGCACGTATATGCATGCAATTTGGGATGAGGAAAAATAAACATTGTTGGATCGAAATTTTATTACCAATCACTTAAATTAGATTTGAGCCTTAAAGTAGGACATTTCCTACTAATTCTTTTCAGAGTGTTTATCCGCAAAATCACAACATGTTTGAGTCACTTGTGATGAATGATAAGAGGCACTATGGATGTTTAGCCACACGGCCGCGACAAAATATTTCCGACCCTACGTTATCCGTTAGTGAATCAATTTGAGCCTTGACCGATTTTCTTTGATATGAGTTAGTAAAATTTTAGCCAAGGCCTTTTAAACTTTCTCTTGACCGATGTTATTGCGTGTTTTATGAACTCTCTTGTGCATGATAGTGATAATTTGAAGAGTATTACATTTATCTCCTGCATGCTCAGTCTAGACGTGCTGCAGAAAAACAGATAGGATAAGAAGTTTAAGTGTAAAAATTGATCTATATAAGCAGAATTCAAAGTGTCATGTCGGTACAGTTGAGGCAGTTTGTGCCCAGTTCGTTCAAAAGAAGAAAATATATGCCACGAAAAAAAAACATGGCAGAATAATACAGAGTAAGGGTGCATAGTATTGAAGTTGTAGCATTGAAGTGAATTTTCTTAAGGGGTGGGAGTTTGATGTTCTGTTTTGACTGCACAGGTGAGAGAGTTTGACATGCATAACATTTAATATAAATCTTGATGGAACTTAGTACCCCTAGGACCCCTACCAACATCAATTTGTCTAAGTCCTAAGCCCCATTACAACCAAATGAGAAAGACCTTCGTGATATTGTTTTTATGACGATCTCTTATCGTGATTGAGTGGATTGTTTTCCTTTGAGTGGGTTGAACCGAACCTAGACTAGTAGAGTGTTGAGAAAACCTTGAGGAGATCCACATTGTTTAGATTTTGGACAACTTGGTATATGTGTTCCTAGTTTCAAATTTTGCATTGTCTACTTGCTTGATGAGATCATGATTGCATGGTTTGATAGTTCTTGGCTCGTTAATCGGTGTGGAAATTTTTGATTTGATTGGTATCGCTTCTTGTCTTCGTTTGTGAGTCCGTTGTTATTTTCTTTCTTTCGTTCATATCGAGTCTTGTTCTTGTTTGAGTCTTGTGTCTTTTGCTTTGAGTCTTGAGTCTTGGGGAGGGCCGACATAATTAGGTACTTATCTTTTGTTCTTCTTATACTCGAGGGCGAGTATAGTTCAAGTGTAAGGAGATTTGATGAGTCGATTTCGTACCTTATTATTTCATGCCGAAATGTCACTTAACTTTGCAGGCGAGACACTTTTGTTGGCAGTTATGCAGGAATTAAGGTTGATTTGGCATGTGACGTGGAAATGATGTGGAAACGCATTTTCCAGCTGGAATGGCGTGATTATGTTCGAAATTGGCTAGGAATAGAAGAGAAGGAAGGAAGGCAGATATATAAGGAAGAATAAGATATTTACCATCTCTGATGAATCCTTTTCTTATCCGAAAAGAAACCCTAGATACCATCTTGATCAAAGGAGCAGCAGTATAATAGGTTGTTAGGCGCAGGAAATCAGAGCTACACACATTCGAGCCTTCACACACGTATCATTCCCATCCGTAACTTCAAAACCCTATCGTCGTCTGATCCGAGTTTCGACGCCGAGAAGAAGCCGATCAACATCCTTCTTCATTTTCGTTTCATGCATTCGAGAGTAGAGAGGAAGAAAAAACACCATTATTTCAGTTTATGATGTTCAGATTTCCAGATTCATTATTTCCGTTCGTAGTTTTCATTTTTCGTTGTTAGGAGAGATCGAACACTAAATCGGTACTCTCGTTTTTGTTTCCGTTATCGTTTTAAATTCCAATTTATATTTCGTTTTCAGTTCTATTTCATGTTTACTATTTTATTCTCAGTTTTTGTGCATGCTAGAATTAGGGTTACGAATGATTATTATTTTGTTCTGCAAAGTGTCTTACCTACGCGATCGGTGAAGGAAATAGGAGGTGAAAAACCGATTACCTTCCTCCTACGTATGTTGTTGCAGCTACGATTGTTGCTCGTGTGTCAGATCTTCTGATCTGTGTCCCGGCCTTTTTCTTCCTCTGGGTGGTCAGAGAACTGAAGAAAATCAGAGTACCATCTCTCCCTCTTGAAACGCGTGCGTGCGTGTATAGAGAATATATCTGCATCTGTTTATGAACAGAATACTAATATATATAGGCTTCAAAAGCCAATATAATTTTAATATTTGTAGCCCATTAATTTAATTATATTCATAATAGACTTCCACATAATTAGCCCATAATATAACTAATCAATCCATTTGGCTACTAATATTTATCAATTAATTGGCCCAACAAATTATTTCCAGATAAATAACATTATTAAATAATGTAAAAATATATTAATCTATTAATAATGATTTCTGAGAGACAATAAATAATTAGGCAACTAATTGGGCCGGATCAGGGATCTAATACAAGAAATAAAGCATGGCCTCAAATTAATTAATTATCTATGCTCAGCCCAGAGCAAAATTAATTAATAAACACAGATTCATTCTACTAGAGAATTCGTGCTGACTTACCCATTTATCCCAAATTGAGCAAGGGCTTGTATTTTAGACTTAATCGATCTCCGTATTTAAGATAGAAATATCCGTTAATTAATTAAGCTCACTGACAGCTTAAATTAATTAACATCTTATTATATTCATGAGTAGTACCACTCGACCTTATTAACACACCTGAACTTAATCAACCGGCCGGATTTAGTGTGCTAATCCTTTCGAATTCCTCAGGGATATTATCAACCCATTTTACTAGGATACGGTTGCAAGATACAAACAACCAGCCTGAGCCACAAATAACTACTAACACCAAAGATACGTAGATCCCGTCGCGATGACGTTCACCATAGTAGGTCAAAGTGATAGATAGCCAAATGCGCTCGATTGAAGTCTTACCAAGCTTAAGACCAGCTAAGTCACCGAGAACTTAGTTCTCCACTAAGATCAGTTAGGAGAACACATCTCACAGTGATCCATCAATACACCACCTTAAGTGTATCAATAAAGACAAGCAGTTAAGGCAAGCCACTTCTTATCTAAACTGCCGGCTTAAACCGACAACTTATCCTTAAGTTGTCTTAGTTGTGATAACTTGTTTATATCTTGTCAGTTCAACCAATTTGTGTTGTCTTCTGTGATACCCGACACACCACACAAATCTAACTTTTATACAAGATAAAGGATAATATGTGCAAATATATATATTTATCAGATAGGAGAGTAAAATAGTGGTAGGGACAAAACACATTGTATAGAAGCATAAAATTTGCTTCCAGTATACAAAATCCCAACAATTCTCCCACTTATACTAAAGTAAACTTTTAGTTAATAATGTGTAGGTACAAACTAGTACTCAGCTATATCTCAGCTATCTAGGTACAAACTAGTACTCAGCTATATCTCAACTATCTATCCTATCTATCACTGTATCTTCTCCCACTTATACAAAAGTTTCTGTAGTCCTAAGTGGGGGGCATCTCTACCACTCCTAAGCCACGAACATGCTTCTCGTAAGCCGGGAGTGGTAAGCTCTTTGTTAAAGGATTAGCTAGGTTGACTTCAGTTCCAATTTTGTCAATCACCACGTCTCCTCGATTTACGAATACTCGTATAATGTGGTACTTCCTGTCTATGTGTTTAGACGCCTTGTGAGATCTATGTTTCTTAGAATTTGTCACTGCACCCGCATTATCACAATAAATCGTGATTGCCTTAGGCAAATTCTGAACAATATCAAGATCTTGGAGAAAATTCTTGAGCCAAACTGCCTCTTTCGAAGCTTCAGGGCGACCACATACTCTGCTTCCATGGTTGAGTCCGCAATGCATTTTTGCTTTGCACTCCTCCATGAAATGGCTCCACCTCCCGAGGTAAACATATAACCCGAGGTCGACTTCTTCTCGTCTTTGTCAGCCTGGAAATCCGAGTCTGTATAACCCAAAGGCACTAGACTGTATGACTTGTAAACAATTCTATAATCCCTAGATCGTTTAAGGTACTTGAGAATATTTTTGACCGCAGATCCCAGTGTTCCTTTCCAGGGTTAGACTGATATCTTGAGACCATGCCTACAGCATATTAGATATATGCTCTCGTACAAAGCATCGCATACATGAGGCTACCGACAGCGGAAGCATATGGTACTAGCCTCATACTTTCTATCTCTTCAAGCGTTTTAGGGCACTGATTCTTGGATAGAAAAATGCCATGTCTGAAAGGTACTGAACCTCTCTTGGCTTTTTGCATGCTAAAACGAGCAATAACAGTGTCAATGTAGGACGCTTGTGACAAGCTTAACATCCTTTTCTAGCGATCTCGGATAACCTTGATCCCAAGGATGTAAGAAGCTTCACCTAAGTCCTTCATTTGAAACTGCTCGGATAACCATGTCTTTACATCTGATAACACTTCAACATTGTTGCCAATGAGAAGGATGTCATCTACGTAAAGTGCAAGAAACACCACTGTTCCATTAACACAGATACGATACACGCACACCTTGTTAGGACAGGATACAAAACCATAGGATTTGACTACCTCGTCAAAACGCTGGTTCCATAACCGGGAAGCTTGCTTAAGTCTATAAATAGACTTCTTAAGCTTCCAAACTAGATGCTCTTCGCCCTCCTTCACATAACCATCTGGCTGTTTCATGTAGATGTCCCTACCTTTTTCAAGGTGACCATTTAGGAATGCAGTTTTAACATACATTTGTTAAATCTCTAGGTTTATGTGAGCTGCTATGGCAAGGAGAATCCGAATGGACTTGATCATTGCTACAGGCGAGAAGGTCTCTTCGTAATCGATACCTTCTTTCTGGTTAAAACCCTTCGCCACTAGCCTAGCCTTGAATGCCATGATCTCTCCATTCGATCCGCTGTTTCTCTTGTATACCCACCTACTACCAATAGCCTTGCAGCCCTCAGGTAGTTCAGTGATCTCGTATACATCCATATAATTTATGGACTCAAATTTTGAGTCCATCGCAATTCGCCATGAATCTGTATCTATATCTCCCACTGCTTCGTTGTAAGTCCAGGGATCCACGGTGTCTTGTTCATCTGCCGGGAGATGGTCACCCATCTCCCCAGTGAACATATACCGATCAGGTGTAAATATCACCCTCCCACTACATCGAACAGTGTCAGGAGCTGTGTTAACAGATTGTGCGATTACTCGTGGAGTACTATCTTGCACAACTGGTTGTTTAAGTGGAACTCGACCACCTTGGAATTCCTCAAGGACGATGTCGACTCGAGACTTATGGTTACTAATGTAATTCTCTTCTAAGAACCGAGCGTTAGTGCTAACAATGATCTTCTGTTCTTTAGGATCATAAAAGTATCCACCCTTCGTTTCCTTCGGATACCCTATGAACAACATCACTTCTGAACATGATTCCAATTTGTCGGTCTGCCTATTTAGCACATAAGCAGGATAACATCAAATCCTTAAGTGGTGCATACTGGGTTTGTGCCCGCTCCACAACTCGAAAGGGGTCTTTTGTACCAACTTGGAAGACACACGGTTCAGGCAAGTATCTTTGCGATCTCTAGAGCCATATCCCCAAAAGGAAACTGGCAAAGTTGCATAACTCATTATCGACCGAACCATCTCTAAGAGACTTCGGTTCCTTCTCTCTGACACACCATTCTGCTGAGGCGTTGCAACCCCAAAATTTTTGATATACAATGCATTGCATCTTTATTCATGAATGTTATCAAGTGTTTTAGTTCTGTAAGTCGCGCCTTAGAAATTAATATAAAAATTAAAGCATCTATGTTATTTTTCGTTAAATCATTTTTGTTATGTAAATTTATTTTGTATTTTGAATGTGTTTGTTTATATCATATTATGATTATATATATATATATATTTTAATTAGATAGAAATAATATTATAATTATTAGACAAGAATAATATTTATTTATTTTGGATTTCCTAAACCAACTAGGATTGAATCTCTTATATGGTAGGTGATAGACTAAATTCTATATAAATTATATATGGACGAAAACAATTATGGATAAAATATATTTGATACCTTTTAGGATTAGGAATCTTTAGATAATGATTTCTAGGCCTATAAATACCCTTTAGTCGCTCATAATATAGCATCTCATAAAATTTTCGAAAAACTGCCAGCATATCAGCGAACTGTTTCAAGAATTATTTTCATATCTTCCCCTCGTCATATCGTCGTAACATTTGGGATCATCTTCCTAGGTATGTCTAGTATACTTAATAATTTTTGTAGAATTTTAAAAGCATGATAAATATTTTTTAAAAATTTTTCTTCGTAACCTGCCATTTTTTGACAGCATGTTCATGAGCTTGATAGGAAAATTATTTTTCATGTTTTCTTTATGTTATTTTCGACCATGCTGAATTTTAATAGGATATATTATATGTTAGGTCATTCATGTTAAAAATATAGAATTTTTAGGATACGTGTACTATATATTTGTTAATTTGTTTCTTGATGTGTTCGATTCTATTATGTCAATAATTTGGTTGTTAAAATGTTTAAGTTTCATGAGAATATAAATATGTCCTGCCATGTACCTTTTCTTCCGAGAGTTCTAGGGAAAAATACACGATTTTATTTTTGCTTGAAAAATTCCAGAAAAATTATAAATATACAATTTAGAATGTCTTTAAGATTTTGGAAATTTTTGGGAATTTTTAAAATTGTATTTATATTTTTAATGAATTTTTACTTTTCACTACCGAGAAACTATGCATCCGGGATAGGGTTTAGCAAAATGTTTATATCTCACTCCACAAAAATGTTTTTGACTTGATTCTTTTTCCTAAATACTCTTAACACGTAGGGATGTTTAAAAATATTTATTTAGTATTTTTTTACATATGTGTATGAAAGCAGTTTAATACAAATGTTCGGGTAGTCAGTCGGAGCATGCATTTTCGTATTCGGTTTTTGGTGGAAACTATTTTGTATTTTATGAAGTCGTTACTTATCTATAGAGATTGAAATTTTTACATGATATTTCTACGTATGTATATGTGTGTTAAATCTTAGAATTTTTAAAATATGTTTAGTTCCCGAAGCTTATAGTTAAAGGTCAGTAGGTCAGAAACCGCCTTTGTTGACGCAGTAGGTATTGTTTTGGTTATAACTCTTAGAGGACTTATTATTTTGATATGAAACCAAATCTGGCGTGATTTAGACTCATTAAGGAATCTATATGTAGAAACTTAAAATTTATGGAATGAATTCATGTTCTGTGGATTTTTTTTTCAATAGGTTTTCTGCACAAGTTAATATAGGACGTTGAAACCTATTTATAAGATAACTGTTTGTGTTACGTTTCACTGGCATGCTATATAATAAGAAATTTATGCAATATTTGTATATGTGAAATACATACACGACTTTCATGAATCATTAAGATAAATTTCCATGTATAGGATCGGCGCGCAGGACTTAAACATTGATATCCATTATTTTCATCAAAGTCAAGGTTATGGTGGGGAATGTTACTGTTTATCTTTATTATATGTTATGCTCGATATTTCATGTGATTATGACAGGCATGAAAGGAAGGGTCGAAATTGGATCCTTGGATCGAAATTGGATCCTAAATGAAAATCGGTCGGAATTGGGCCGTAGGATCGGAATTGGGTCCTCAATGAAAATCGGTCGGAATTGGGCTATAGGATCGAAATTGGATCCTCGATGAGAATAGGTCGGAATTGGGCCTATGAAAATGTTATGGTCTGTGTGACTAGTATCTCTTTCCATCATCTAATTTTCCATGTCTTATCGGTGTGATTTATAATTTTGATAAATGTGTACATCTCCCACTGAGTAGTCGTACTCAACCCACTATTTTAACATTTTTCAGGAAATAGTTCGGCCGATGCGTAGAGGTGTTGGTGATGATGGTCACACGGGGAAGGATTTATGAACTTATTATTGCATTAAACTATGAACTTTGCATTTTATTTTCGAAAACTAGTAGTCGCATGTGCTTTTATTTTTAAGACTTCCGCTGAGTATGAAAATAAATTGAGTTTTGCAATGATTCTTTTCCATGAAAATGTTTGAAAGAGTTGAATATGCATGTTAAGTATGAAGTATCGTCCCTAGTTAAGTTTTGAAAATTGGGGCGTTACAGGCGTGCCTGGTGCTGTCAGCTGGGATGTAATCCCACATTCTATCAAGTAGTCATTGAACTCGTTGGATAGATATTCCCCACCACGATCAGATTGTAGTGTTTCGATTTCTTTACCTAGATTCTTCTTCACTTCTGCCTTGAATTCCTTAAAGGTTTCAAAGCAATCCAACTTGTACCCTCCACGAGCTTGTGTAGACATAGACCCACACAAGTCAGAATGTATCAAACTTAATACTTCTGTGGCTTTATAACCCTTTGCCTTCGAAAGCCTAGTCATCATATTTCCTTCCAAACAGGTTTCGTAAGTTGGAAATGGTTCAACTTGGAGAGACTCCAAATGATCCATATTCCACCAACCTTTGAGTCCTGTTAAGATTGATGCGACCTAGTCTTAAGTGTCACAGATAAGTTTGGTTTACCTTAGAAGACTCTTTCCTCTTCTTAGGATTTGATGATGAGGAAGCAATATTAACATAACTACGCGGTTTACAAGTAATAGTATATAAAGATCCGTTTAATGGTCCACCACAGATAAAATCATCGTCTTTCATGATCGAAACTTCACTATCAAAACTTGATTTATAACCATCCATGGTGCATAGTTTTGAAATAGAAATAATGTTTCGCCTAAACTCAGGCATATGTTAAACTTCTTTAAATACTAAAACAGAACTATCAAAAGATAGATTTAAATCTCCAATGGCAATTGCAGGAACTTTCGATCCATTGCCCATTGAGACTACCATCTCGTCATTGCTCAATTGCTTTTTTTTCAAGAAACCTTGCAAGGTGTAACAAACATGATCAGTTGCCCCCGAATCTACTACCCATTCGTCGGTAGAAGAGGAAACCAGAACAGTTTCATTTACAAGAGCGACTGTCGTCTCTTTCTATTTTACCGTGACATCTGGATTATAATTATTCAAGTGTCCTTTGTTACCAAACTTGAAGAAGCTTCCTTTCTCCTTTGACATTCGTGTGTCGCCGGTAAGGACCGTCTTCTTACTCCCACTGCTCTTCTTGAATTGACCACCCTTTCTGTTCTTTTTCTGGTTTCCGCCTTTTGGAGGATTCCTTGAACTACTAGGGACATTCAAGACTTAAGCACTCTTGTCCTTTCCTATAACCTCTTTGACCGCTACCAAAGATTTGAGTAACATACTCATAGTAAACTCGTTCTTAGACATAGCGGTCCTAAAACAGAAGTTCTTATAGGACCTTGCAGAGCTTTTATTGGGAGAGGTAAGATATCTCTTCCACTCTATGAAATTATTTAAAAAAAAATTGTTAAACCCATTAAGGTTTGGTTGGTGAGACTGTTTAGGAACTCGAAAAATTTCGAACAGACAAATCTGAAAAATGTAATTTAAAAGCATGTATGAAATTAATATTTACACATAATTCGTAATTAATAATTATTGTAACCTTTTGTAAAAACAATGACATTAAAACCTCGAAAAGCTCAAGGAATTCCACTAGCAAGCCACGCAGGTGGACGTTTACTAGCATAACCTTAAACCAAGCTATTTATCTAGCTCTTTAATTCCAATCCACGTCTAGGTTCTTAAGACGAATGGAATTAATAGTTCGATATTCTGGACCAAGTCACAATTAAAAAGCGGGAAGGGAGTTCGAGGGAAGTGAATTGTACCTGCGGTGACATCTAAGCATTGACCATTAATTTGACCAAAATAGAATCAAATTCTCGAAATTGACATACTTACTCGAACCATGCCGCATTCAATTTGATCTAATTAGCAATCCTATTTAATTATTATCTTCTAGAATACTCGTGTTTACTAGGCACGCAAGCCACGCAGGTGGACGTTTACGGCTTCGCTCCCACTACTCAATAATAATCAAATATTATTTTGGAAAACTCATCTCACAAAACTTGTAGCTCAAAGATGCAAGCAAGCCACGCAGGTGGACATTTACTCACGTAATCTTACTACTTTTGTGTAGAATCCAATTAATGGAGGTCCAATTAAGTGTTTAATATCCAAATTAATGGAATCTAACTAAACATTTAATTTAAAGTTGCTTAGTCTTTTTATTCAAAAGGTTTGTTACGAATCATACATCATCACATAATTCCTAAAGCATGTAATTTCCAAACGCACATAATAAAACGTGCTCGTGAAAATTAAAACATGCTTAATAACGACATAAATCCTATTTACATGCTTTTCTAAGCGCAATTAATCACATGTTAAAGCATAATAATAAATAAATGCGCAAATAGGAAATTTAAAACGTCGTTGTTGGGCTTCAAAACACGTAATTCCTAACTATTACATAGCCCGATCAAAATACAGATCTTCGATATCTTCAAAATCTTCAAATCTAAAAACGGCATCGAAAAATGCATCATCGCCAAATCATCAAGGGCGTTTGCCACGTGACAGACACGTGGCAGCTAGGGTTGACGTGGCGCGCCACGTCAGCCGCCACATCATCATCTTCATCGCGAAACTGCCGCCGGCACACAGGGAAGCGCCGGACGACGACGAGCCAGGAAGCGGGCGCCCGGCCGCCGAGACGCCTTGCTGCGGCGCGCAGATCTGCGCTCGCGCGCGCGGCGTGCCGCCGCGCAGACGCGCGCCCCCGCGCCTTCCCCGGCTGTCCCCAGCCCTCCTCCACTGTATCTCTTCTCTCCGGACGTCTGGGTGACGTCTGGGTCGTGCCAAACGGCCGGCGATTTCCGCCACCGCGACGGGAATCCGCGCAATTGCGCAACCCGTCGCCGCCGGCTCCACCGATGCAAAATTACCTCTTTTCGATCCGCGACTCGTTCAATTGATTCATGTGTAATGATCCTTGGACGATTTTAGGCCACCATGAATGGATTCCGGCCGAAGTCTTCCATCAATTTCCCTCAATTCTCAAACGATTCGCCGGAAAAAATCATGGTGAGCAGCTCACTTCCAACATCGATTCCGGTCGTATCCGGGATCATATGATCCCATACGATATATCGACACGAAGCTCATGAGACGAGGAATTCAGTGGTTCAAGCTGATTAGAAATCGAGCGCCGGACCCGCCGGGAATCGCCGCCGCAAGATGTGGCGGAGAATTGGGGATTTCTAGACAGCACGACCACTTCTCCTTTTCGACGCTATTCCGGACAAACCAGAAATCGGAATGGGTCGTGCGACCTATCCAAACGAAGCTAACGAAAAAAAGAACAAAACGATCAAACGGATTGGAAAAATAATTTGACACGCGCCCCCACGGGTCCCTCAAGTCAGCGGTCGTAATCTGCGAGAAACTAGGGTTTCGCCCCTTTTCCATCTTTCTACGCTGTCGCGCTTCGATTTTCATGCATTCCAGACCAAAATACAGTATAAAACAGCAAATACAATGATGCACATTGGTCCTATTAACTACTCGTGGATTTTCTCACGAGAAAAATGTTACAACGGGGTCAAAACAGGTGGCTCGCGAGCCGCCCCCAAACACGAAAATTAACACGATAACGACGGAATTAAACCCTAATCAAGCTCCTAATAGCAAGAATCAGAGCCTAAACCTGGCTCTGATACCAATTAAAGGAAATAGGAGGTGAAGAACCGATTACTTTCATCCTACGTATGTTGTTGCGGCTACGATTGTTGCTTGTGTGTCAGATCTTCTGATCTGTGTCCTGGCCTTTTTCTTCCTCTGGGTGGTCAGAGAATTGAAGAAAATAAGATTATCATCTCTCTCTCTTGAAACGCGTGCGTGCGTGTATAGAGAATATATCTGCATCTGTTTATGAACAGAATACTAATATATATAGGCTTCAAAAGCCAATATAATATTAATATTTGTAGTCCATTAATTTAATTATATTCCTAATGGAATTCCACATAATTAGCCCATAATATAATTAATTAATCCATTGGGCTACTAATATTTATCAATTAATTGGTCCAGCCAATTAATTCCAGATAAATAACATTATTAAATAATGTAAAAATACATTAATTTATTAATAATGATTTCTGAGAGACAATAAATAACTAGGCAACTAATTGGGCCAGATCACGGATCTAATACGAGAAATAAAGCAGGGCCTCAAATTAATTAATTATCTATGCTCAGCCCAGAACAAAATTAATTAATAAACACAGATTCATTCCACTAGAGAATACGTGCTGACTTACCCCTTTATCCCAAATTGAGCAAGGGCTTGTATTTTAGACTTAATCGATCTCCGTATTTAAGATAGAAATATCCGTTAATTAATTAAGCTCACTGACAGCTTAAATTAATTAACATCTTATTATATTCCTAACTAGTACCATTCGACCTTATTAACACACCTGAACTTAATCAACCGGCCGGATTTAGTGTGCTAATCCTTTCGAGTTCCTCAGGGATATTATCAACCCATTTTACTAGGATACGGTTGCAAGATACAGAAAACCAGCCTGAGCCACAAATAACTACTAACACCAAAGATACGTAGATCCGGTCGCGATGACGTTCACCATAGTAGCTCAAAGTGATTGATAGCCAAATGCGCTCAACTGAAGTCTTACCAAGCTTAAGACCAGCTAAGTCACCGAGATCTTGGTTCTCCACTAAGGTTAGTTAGGAGAACACATCTCACTGTGATCCATCAATACACCACCTTAAGTGTACCAGTAAAGACAAGCCACTTCTTATCCAAACTGCAGCTTAAACCGACAATTTATCCTTAAGTTGTCTCAGCTGTGATAACTGTTTATATCTTGTCAGTTCAACCAATTTGTGTTGTCTTCTGTGATACCCGACACACCACACAAATCTAACTTTTATACAAGATAAAGGATAACATGTGCAAATATATATATTTATCAGATAGGAGAATAAAATAGTGCTAGGGACAAAACACATTGTATACAAGCATAAAATTTACTTACAGTATACAAAATCCCAACAGTCAGAACGTTTTCATGAGTAGCTAAAACTTTTAGTGATTCGATAGGATGTGAAACATACACGTGAACAGTACATGAGGCTTAGGTGCTCATAATTAATTGAAAGGGTTTTGGGTTAATTTAGGTTGCGCAGTTTGTAGTTAACTTAGTACTTCCATCGTTTCTCGTGGAATAAGGCTAGGTAAGTAGCAAAATTATTCGTAAGAGGAATTGGTTAAATCTATACGAGACTATTAGATGTCCAACATACGAGTAGGCTCCTATACTAGGCTCCCTTAGTTCGATAAAGTTATCTAGTTATTAAATCTATTGATTGTCCAACAACGTAGGTTGTAGCTAGATTAGGGAAGTAGTCGTTTCGATGTCCAACATGGCGGCTACCGATTAAGTAAGTGGGAGTGAGGGTTGTGTTAGTTTAATCACGACAATCTATAACTAGTTGACTCGTGAGATTAATTAACTTTATGTACCGATGATTGGAATTTGTGTGTCTTGAATATTCTGGTTGGACTGTCTCTCAACTGCCTAGTTAATACAGTTTTATTTCAGTTCAGTTTGTAATATTTCTTAGCTCAGTAAGAAAATCCAAAATTTGTATTGTTGCTAACCAAACCCAAGATAAGTAGAAAAATAATGTGTCTAGTCCTCCGTTCCCTGTGTTCGATACCTTGTAGACTATACTGAATTAATTCTCAAATTTTGCAGGATTATTTGGTGCAATACAGCGATCATCAAACGTGAAGCACATAGAGAGAGAAAGAAAAAAAAACTGGCACCGTGTAGTTAAAAAACGAGAATAAAATAAAAAATGGAACCATTATGCATGCAAAGTCTTGTTCACTTTTGATTTCTTCTAGTGACCTTTTCCAGAAAGTCACATGTATAAAATAGAGTTGCTGGAGGGCTGTGCAAATACACTGTAGGAGAAAAATTCGATTATTTTCCTATTGAATCGTCTTTTCATCACATGCAGCACATAATAGTTGATAGTTAAATAAAGAACAGTAATTGATAAAGTTCTTTCATCAAAGAGAAATCAAAGGGAGCGAGAGAGAGCAGAGAGAACAAGAGAAAAGAGAGCAGAGAGAGCAGAGAGAGCAAGAGAGCGAGAGAGAGCAAAGAGATCAAGAGACCAGAAAGAGCGAGACAGCGAATTTATTACGGTGCGTGTTTTATTATCTACTGAAATTATATACTGAATATTTTTTAATATTATTTTTAAATTAGATGAAATTGACTAATCTACTTAATGGCAATTGACGCACACAGTCGGGATCTAAATTATTATAATTACTTTCGAAATTTGTTTTTAAATTCACGTATTATCTTAGCTCTCTGCATGTTAGCTAAATCATATGTCTTGTTTTTTTAGTACTGAGTATGGTTTGCAGAATATTAAGATATTTTTTTTCTTCTTTAATTATTTCCAGATGTCCAGTTGGACACTTGTAACTGCAAAGTATGGAGGTTGTTTCTTAGATTCGTATTACAAAGGTGGGGATGAACAGCTTGCCCCACTTGGGCCGACCAAGTCATCCTTAAGAGCAAGCATGGAAGCTCATACATAGATTAACTAACTACTTACTCCCTATGCGCTTTATTCGTTGGAGCATGCTCAATCTAGAAAGTTGATTGAGTCATTAATGATGACAGATGATGACTTGGTTCAACTTATCAACTTAGAGTTTGTGCGTCGGTTTGACAGCTTCAGCTGAGTGCGTCGGAACATCACAACAAGGATAATACGTCCCTTTATTTGATTACCCTTTGCCAGACAATGCATTCATTCGAAGTGGCCAATTTAGTTTCCCCGATATTTTTGGTGATGCATATGGTCAAAGCGGAGCTGCATATGAGTTTGGATTTCAACATCAATTTGGAAGACAAGAACAACAAGAGGAGCAACAAGAAGAACAAGAACAAGAACAAGAGGAGCAAGAAGAATCAGAACAGCAAGATCACGGGGATAATGATAATAATGATGATGATGATGCATACGATGAGGATTATACAGTTGAGGAAGAGGATGAGGAAGATGAACATGTTGTGGCTCAAAATATTTATGGAACTATGTATGAGTTTGCATCGTGGATTCGTAGGGAAGGCGGTTTAAACCGGCTAATGACATTTCTGGAGTATCCACAGAACAGAGTGCTCACCCTACATGACCAAATGAAATGAGTCCACCGCTGATTTGGAACCACATGCAGCCGTCCACCGCATTGTCCACGGTCACCTTGCGACACATCGGTTGATGGAAAGCTTTACTAGCAGATCCATCCACCCTTCCACGACATGATGTGTCCAAACGGACTCGTCCTACAGAACTCATTCACCAATTCCTGCGCACCTACTGCAAGCAATGTCTCTCTAATATCCCCCTCTGATGAAATCGTTCCAATGTGTGTTCAATGTTGGATAGATTGTCATGCAGTCGTACCTAACCCACCTCCACACTACTACAAAAAAGCTCATAGACAACGGTTATTAACCGTTGTCGTTGTAAATTTTCACTGTTGCGGAAGGTCCCCTTGTTGTAGATAGGCGCTCATAGACAACGGTTATTAACCGTTGTCGTACCGCCTTACAACAACGATTTTTAACCGTTGTCTATGAGCATTCTCAACTGTTGCGGAAGGTCCCGTTGTCGTAGATATGCGCTCATAGACAACGGTTATTAACCGTTGTCGTACCGACTTACAACAACGGTTTTTAACCGTTGTCTATGAGCATTCTCAACTGTTGCGGAAGGTCCCGTTGTCGTAGATAGAACCTAATAGACAACGGTTAATAATCGTTGTCGTACCGACTTACAACAACGGTTTTTAACCGTTGTCTATGAGCATTCTCAACTGTTGCGGAAGGTCCCGTTGTCGTAGATAGAACCTAATAGACAACGGTTAATAACCATTGTCGTAACTACCTACAACAACGGTTTAGATACATAGACAACGGTGCATAACTCTTGTTGTAGACGCTTACAACAACGCTTATTTAAATACACAACGTTTTCACCCTGTAGTAGTTTAAAAATAATTAGACAAAGATCTTAAGACTTTAAAACACGTTAACACAACATAAATAAATGTTCACACTTTGCCCTAAACTGTTACATTAATATGCGATGAATTATGCAAAGAAAGAAAAAACTCAGAACCTAATATAACAAAAAAAAATGTAATATTTAGTCTCAGTACAATGCACTATTTCAAATCAGACTGTTTCGAAGTTATATATTGTGATTATTCATGAACCACAAACTATTATTACAAATGCAATATGAACCTAGTTTTTTGAAATCAAATCCTAGAAAGCCGATATGAACATGAAAAACACAATGAAATCATACTATTCTCCTGTAAATGACTTGTTCAAACATAAGATGTTTTCGTGTTTTTACAATTATCTTAGTACTACTCAAATAAATCTTACTACTCAGTTTTATACCTAAACAAAAGAACTATAATATAATCTTAGTTATACCGTGAGTTAATTATTTTATGCTATTCACGTGACTTCACATATAGATTAAGTTAATCTCATACTTATATATCTATTATCCCCCCTAACATATAAAGTATATATTAAAATATAGTATTATATTATCCACTATATATTAAAGTTTATAATAATATAATATTATTTTATTATCCAGTATATATTCACTGACTTCACATATAGATTAACCTAATTTACAAACGTACCAATCTGACAAGGACTCATGCTGCCCATATGAACCTATGGCTACTGCAGGTAGATAGTAATACCAATATCTATAATAATAGTAATAATTCTAGCAAACCAACACTTATGGAAATAATTATATCAAACCTATACTTATGAAAAAATGTAAGCATACAATAAAATAAATAAATATTAGCATTAGAATAAGACATTCATTACTATTATATTTATTTCCCTAATAATATTACTGTAAGAGATTTGGTAAATTTAATTCTCGTCTAAATGCATGTTAACTAAATTTTTTAATTTACGGTAAACTCATGATGTCAACTAATTTTTTTAATTTACGTAAACTCATGCTGCAAATATGAACTTACAGTAAACTAATCATGCTGCCAACTAATTTTTTTAATTGGGGTTATCTAATTTATTTTTTTAATTACAACATCTAAATGTAATTTTTTTTTCCTTACGACATCACTAATAATTAGAAAATATATCTAATTAAATTTAATTGTTTTTCTAATTGCTTAATCCCTTTAAATATGTCTATTAGTAAAAAGTAATTCCTTAATCCCTTTAAATGTTATGTTTATCTTATTCAACATTACAACTTTATCAAGATTATAATAGTATGTTACTAGAAATATCCTACAAAGACATCAAAAATATTAAGTTCCTAGAAATATTATACATATTATGTCCCTGCATATTACGAAATTCCCTAAATTAAATTAACGAAATTCCAAAAGTATATCTTCATAAAATTCCAAAAAATATTACAAATTTCCCACATAATTTTAAAAATCATGTACTTAACCTAATTACGGTATTTCTATCAAAGAATGCATTACAAGAAAACAATAAGCATGCTCTACAAAGATCCTAAACCAAAATATATAAACCAAAACAATAACTAACATGTCCATTGTTAGGATCGAAATATATTGAAGCCTTGTAGTGAAAGAGGGAGATAAAACTAATCTCCGATTTGAATGAGTGGCTATGGTGTGAAGTATTCTCATTTAAGAATGAATGTGAAGTTGGACGAAGAAGAACAACAAATGAGTGAAGAAGAAGAGAAGAGGTGTGAAGAATTGCGTGAACTTGTCGTGTACCGTGACTCAATAAAACGAGTTCCCATATATTCCTTCTAGCATGCTTTCTCCCAATTATTCAGATTTATTGACTACTTTTAATAGGTTTTGTATAATCACGCTTTCGATGAATCATTATAATATCATTATAATCAATTAAAGTTTCTTGATATTCAACTAATTAATTATGAGTTGAATATTTTCCTTATCATGATTCCTTATTAGTCTAATTATTATAGTATTACAATTTAGTATGTATTATGATTATACAATTTGTTGATATATAATCGGCCGTTCATCATAAGCATGTTTATATATTCTGTTATATGGCTCTTTTCTAATATATTATTATGTCAATGCTATTGATATGATCATAGTATTAATTGTATCGGATATAATACTATATAACTATATAGCCTTACCATACCAGATGATAATAAACATATGATTATCATCAACTTGTTCACAACATATTGTTCCGATATCTTTTATGGGTAAACAATTATAATACTATTTGTGTTGTGACCCATATTATAATCCAGTCTAATATTATACTTAGACATAAATTAAGGAAATTATCTTTATTTATTTTAACAGATTTAACATAGGTTGAAGGACGGGAATTGTGAATTAGGATTCGAAAGTTATTAGGATTATTTAGGAATAAGAGTTGAATCACAATTAAATTTAGGATTCCTCTTGTAGGAGATATCGAAGGAGACGAGTAACACTCTACCTTATCAGAAAAGCAATACTACCCTACAAGCACAACAATTAGGTGGTCAAAACTATTTTGAGTTATTAAGCTCTATGAAATGTTATGTTTATCCATGGAAAT
Source organism: Lavandula angustifolia (assembly GCA_028984105.1). NCBI lineage: Eukaryota > Viridiplantae > Streptophyta > Magnoliopsida > Lamiales > Lamiaceae > Lavandula > Lavandula angustifolia. Next base: position 12,778,626 of record CM054805.1, read on the forward strand.
ATTTTTGTGCGTTCTACTTGTTTAATGCTCTGAATTAATTGATCGAGATTCTTGACTGGCCTAACACGCTAGTGAGAATTTTGTACACCATTGTTAGTAGTGCAATGGGTGATCGCCATTGTGTGCTAACCGGTTGGAGAGGACCTATGAGCTTCGGCTTTAAGTCTAATGGTTGGGATCTCCGGGTCAAGACCCGAGATCGGATGTTTATGGGACTCACTGGATTGTAGCCCAAAGTCCAAGAGTAAGGAGGTATAGAGTAAGAGTAACAGTAGAACGTGACAGTGCGCACACAAGGAGATAAATGTTGGTATGATTGGGAGTGACTTTTGTTTCAAAACCTTCTAAGTCATACGATTTATGCATGGATAAACTATTTATAAAAATGTTTATGAACTGCTTCACCCACTAAGTACACTAGTGCTCAGCCCAAATACTTTTCAAAATGTTTCCAGGTTGGGCGGATGATGGTAACGAGCAAAGCTGAGGCGAGGGTTTCTGTTATATATCTATATTATATATTGCTTCCTCTTAAGTTCGAATACTTTTATTCAGAACTCTGATGGGCTTATCTTGTGTATTGTTTTTGGGCCCTGTGATACTTGCTTTGATAATTAATTGCTTAAGGACTCAATTTGAGTCGAGTCCTTGAATATAAAATTCTTGAAGACAGTTGTCATCTCTGTTTTAGCATGATTCCTTATTGAAAGATTTGCTACACAATTTATTGGGCTTTACCCTTGATTTATTCCAGATAATACAGACCATATTTCTTTCCCCGCTTCTTTTCTCCAACCCCCACTCTCACTCTAATGATCGTGTCTTTATCCGAAAATCGGGGTGTGACAAGAATGGTTATGGTATAACATGTATTCAAGAATGCAACGGGCTGGGGGGAATTCACATTATAATCATGGTATTAGTTATATAAATTCACGAGAATGGATACTGGTATAATGGTTTCATAGCTTAAAAAATTTCGTTAGGTCTTCGGTTCTATCCCTAATCACCTCAAATAACCATATTTCTATTTTTTTATTTTATTTTATTTAGTCTATACTTATCTTCTACAGATAAAAAAGTTCGATGCCTATTCGCCTCAAATAACCATATTTCTAATTTTTCATTTTATTTTGTTTAGTCTACACTTATCTTCTACAGATAAAAAGGTTAAAATTTTATGAGAATGGGTAATGGCACAATTGAATCATAGCTTGAGAAATTTCATGAGGTCTCGGGTTCGACCTTTGTTCACCTCAAATAACTATTGTTGGTTTTTTTTTTAATATCTTCATGCATGCATGAGAAATAATTTTTTTATATATCTTCATACTGCTTCATTTCATGCATGCATATATATTATTTTCATCATTACCGAGGCAACACCATAAAACAAGGACAAAGAAGCTGACACACACCTATACACACTCTACACACACTGCACACACACTAAATGTGGAGTAGCCTCATTTGTATATTTTTGCAATTATGGTAAATTATGTATATTTTTGCATTTTCCAAATTTGAAATGTATAGTGTTTTTCTCTCAATATAAATTAGGTAGTCATGGTAGTTTAATTAATATCCGTGCAAGGAGTTGTAGAGCAAGAGCGAGTGGACTCGTTCAACATTCCTCATCTATATCCCTCGGTGAGGGAAATGAGGAAGGTGGTGGAGAAAAACGGATGCTTCGAAGTTGTTAAAATGGAAGTGAGAGACGCCATGCCCACCATGAAAGCAGGTGAGATGGAGCTGGAGAGTGCGATAATGCATCTCAGAGCCTTCTCAGAAGGAAGTATTGCCAATCACTTCGGGACCAACTCTTCTCCAGGGCCATTCAACACAAACTCAAGTATGCCCAAATTCTGCATTCGTCTGGAATCCAGATTGCTGTCAACTCTTTGCTCTGATCAAGCGCAAATGATGCCAACTTAATTCCTACCTACACAATAAATCTATCTTGCTTTAAAATTCAATTATTTTAATAAAACTTTGCCAACACAAACGATTAGAGGATTTCATTTCTGGACAACTACATGGCAATCAATCAAGTGGTTTCATTTGTGTGTTGTGGTGGGCCATGCAATTAATATTGTGATCAATGTGTTATGAGAATTAGTCTATGTGGGTCATGTAACGATCCTTAAAAAATGAAACAAAAGATATCCCTAACAGTTTGTGCTTTATTACTAATGTGGTGATCAACAGGAGGAGTTATTTCTTTGGATACAAAAGCATAGACTGTTCTTTGGTTAGTCTAAATCTACTTTTAGAAAGAAAAGCAGTTATAAGAAAAAATATAAAAACTTCATTTTGAATTATGAAAATCAAAATCAACAAAAGTTGCATTCCAATTAACCTTTTCAATTAAGCAATTCCCTCACAAATAAAATCTTTAATGGGTCCATCTTTCATTTGGCAACTTAAAATGACGATAAGATTCACCATTAGTAATCAATTCTTGGGTCAACAAAATGCACAATTTTGAAAAATACAATCATGTCTTATGTTGACATAGCAGATGAAATTGATAAAGTTTATAATAATACACCATTATCATTACAAAATACTATGGAATGATTAGTGTTAGATTCGCAAGGATTTGCAAGTAGAACCAAAAATTATTGTTGATAGATCATGTGATCTTTGCAAGAGAAAAGTTTTGATTTTCTTTGCATTTATAACTCCAAGAGGTAACCGTTACTTCCTCAAACCAGACAACAATTTTTGGCATCCCAAGTCAACAACCCATAATTACTATAAATAATTGAATGATACTACAATAATTGAATCATACCACAATACGGAGTTTGGATATCTTGGTATAAGTAGTTAATTTAATACGATATTCTACTTATACTTATTATATATAAATTAAAATATACGAGATGTGCAATATTTATTTTATTTATTTGGCTTTTTGTTTGGTTTTATTTCTGGCCTACTTGTAATTTTTCTCATTAAAAAAAACATGTAAATACAGATGGATTTAAAAACAAAAACCAAATATGGCGGTAATAGCAACGGAATGCTATCAGAAACACGTGGAAATAGTAATCGTAAAATTACCGATAGAATGCCAACGAAACGTGTAGCCAAGGAAATTTTAGTCATTAACTTTTAAGTTTTTCAAATTTATAAACCCATAATTTTTTTTGTCGTCAATTATGGATTTTTATGATTATCGACTAATATTTTACATAAGGTGACAACAATAGTTTATTTGTCGCAAGAGCTGATGATGTTTTATGGAAAGATAAAATATATTTTCCAATCAAGTATCTTTTTTTCTATCCTTAATTTGCACATATACATGTATAGATTTTTTTTTTCGTGATATATATCATTTCTTTTAAGAATATGTGAATATTCTGTTGTAACAAGCTTTTAAAATATTAGAATATTATGTTGCAAAGAAAAATGAGATGCGCGTATATGAAGCAGAAGCTGGATGTGCACTACTATTCATCCCTTGTATATTTCACATGCATTGCCAACATCTTTCCTTCGTATTTTTTATCTGTGACAATTCCACCTCTTTTCTTTTCTTTTTTAACCAAAAAAAAAAATTCGATTGTATATAATCAGTGGCGTAGGCAAAGGGGGGCAGTGGGGGTCAATGCCCCCACCTGGAATTCGAGAATTTGTTAGGGGTAATTTCGTAATTTCTAATTAATTATAAAATTTATTAATATATTTAATATTCTAAATATGTTTTTCAATTTAAAATCTTTTGGGTGGCCCAACTGCACCCATTATGAATAACAACAGACCAACATCACATAATAAAATATTTCCTATCTATATGCATGAGGCCTCCACGGCTGGACAGAGCTACCAAACTGTGAACACTGTGAACACCCCTACCAAACTGTACAGAGCTAGCTGACCTGAACGGCTGGACGCCTCGAGGGTTCAATAAACGACAGGAAACAGTAATCTTGTGATTCATAAATCATAATACTTTTTGTGGCTCCATACAGTGGATATTATTATTCTTCATAATTTCCTCTTAACTAAATTTAGAGTGATGTCAAAATAGGATTGTGTATTATGTTTTTCGAATAAATATAAAAAATATATGAGTTATTCATGAAAGAAGAATATAATCCTTAAATAAGCTATAAAGAGTAAGTATAATTAGATATAAGTAGAAAAATGTGCTAAATTTTTTTTTTCTGGGGCTCCGCCCCCGAACCCCCGTACAAAGAAAACTCAAACCCGATAAATTTTGCCTCCACTAGCTCGATTTCCTAGCTACGCCACTGTATATAATAATCTACAAATTATATAAAAAAGATTAATGGCACGAGGCTTAATTATGTATGAAGCTCGACCCAGAAGCAGTGATGAGATTTGAAATATTTTGGGACATTAATTTTGTGATATATTTTGGGACATTAATTTTGTGATATATTTTGGGACATTTATTTTGTGATATAAATGCACATGTATATGTGTGTTTTCTCTTTCTAAATTGTCATAGCATCATGGCATGTCGCACGCGTTGATTTTTTCATCAAGTAGAAGGGAAAAGTCAACTATAACAATTGTTTTAAGAAATTTTATATCTTATCTGATACATTATGTCACTAATAATGCAGGATGGATCCCATACCTATTAGTTGGGAAACTATGATTTAAATGAATTATACATTTTATATTATACGTTCCTTCGCAAAATGAATTATTTCAAATTTGAAAGTGAAGTGATGTATCATAAGCTAGCTAATGTCATGTCCATTAATAATTTGTAAGATTAAATCTATATTTTTTTAATAGCAAATCTAGTAGTCATTTATGATTGTTACTATTCAAAAATCATATGTATAGTTGCTCAATTAAATGCTCATAGTTGTCATATTCTATAAAATGGTAGTAGTTCTTAAAGATCTAATTTTGGATTAAAAGGATATTGGATTATCATGCAGGTACAAAATATGTGGGTATCAAAAAGAGATTTTTAATTTGTTGAGGGAAATGAAAATTATAAAAGGTAAACTTTTTATCTATAAGTAGAGTTGTGGTTCTCAAGTGATGTCATACGAAAAACGGCATCTATTTTTTTCCTTTAGAATTATTGATAGAAACACTAAGGCAATAATGACCGCTTGGAATATACTCCCTTCTTCCCATTGGAAGCGTCTTATTTTTCATTTTGGACGTCCCATTGGAATTGTCTTGTTTCTAAAAAATGTAAGAATATGTGGACAAGATTTAACTATATATCCAAATATCAAACAATATACACCACACATTATCATTTTCTTAACATCCGTGCCAATTGGAAACAAGATGCTTCCAATGGGACAGAGGGAGTACAAACAATTCTGTATCGAAGTTTCTCATCGAGGTGGATTCATTTTTCGTACTCTCTCCTACTCTTTTTAAATGTGATTTTATGCACATTGACTAACAAGAAAAAAAAATCCTAAACTAACCGTACTTAAGGATGATTGATTTTTAATGAAAATGATGAAATAAAATTTGAAAGTCTGATAATCAATAAGAGATAGACATGAATAGATTGATTCATTCTTCTTCCCTCACATTTTTTTTGGATTGTTTCATTCATCTTATCTTATTCCAAAAATAATAATTTATTTACATATAACTAATCACTCTTCTTTTGTAAAACTCACTTATTTACACACAACTTTTAATTATGGTCAATAATAGTCTCAGAAGAATAAGACAAACTCAATAGAAGGACAGGACGGGAGTATTAAAGAAGTGAATCGAGAAATTGTGAATTTTTAATGTTGTGATATGGAGGTAGAAGTGGGAGAAATGTGTGGTGTGCAAGTGGAGTCGTTTCTGACAGGTTGTTTGCCTTTTCCAAAAAAAGAACACATGGAGATTTCTATTTGCAGTAAATAACATGTTCTCTTTTACCACATCTTCTAAAGTATCTCTACTCAAAACCGAAGTTGTAAATCTAATGGAGTTTCACATGCATTAATTCATTTTCCCACTTTGCCTAAATCTGTCAGAAAAATATGTGTTAATTAAATTATCATAAGAGAATATTCATGCATATTCATGCCATAAAGGTTGCTCGGCCATCTTGCATGTGTGAAAACTCATCCATTACACTTTTCTTTTTATATAAAGACTTCAAATAACACATCCAATAATTTGTAGTCGATCTGGGGCGTGATCTGCAATTTAGGAAACCAAATTTACAATTTTAAGAAATAAGACAAAATCTACAATTTTAAAAGAAAAGTGAAATTTTTTCAAAAATATATAAATTTAAGATACAAAATCTACGTAATTTCAACACATATGCCTCGGCTCTATGTGTCAATCGAAATGCCTCAGTACAAAGGATTTGCATTCGAACACCAAGAATGGCAACATAACTTTATCAAATTTCATAATATATCTGTTGATGCCAGCCGCAAGATTTCTACATTTTTAAGGGATCTTTTGTACTTAGACATTTTAGCATAAAGGAAAAAGCTTCACGCGACTATCCTTTTGTATGTAATATTTGCTAGCCTTTGTGAAAGTAATAGAATAATAGGTTTACGCATAATTAGTGAAAAGATTTTCCAATAGTCCTTGTAAAATCATGAAATATATTACTTTATCCGTTTCACTAGAAACGACATGTTTCTTTTGAGTGCGGGAATAAAAAAAACTTGTGTTATGTGGTGCAAATTATTTAATTTTTTAGTAGTTAAATACAGTATACACAATCTTTGTCATTTAAGGAAACGTGACATTTGTAGTAGGACGTCCTGATAAGGAAAACGTATCAATTCTAGTGGGACGCAGGGGATACTACATTATTTTTTCTTCCTTTTTTACTTTAGTTTTGGAGATGATGGAAACCAATAACTGCTGGGTAACTCTAGTTTTGTGTAATAGTAAGTAAATTGTGTTAAGTAAACAACTAATCATGTGTGACAAATTCACACTCAAAAGTTTGATGGATTCGAATTTATAACTTTGATTCTTGTTACTCCAATAGATAGAGGGTTGAAATTGAGAATTTAGAGCTTAGAAAGGAGCATTTGGTAATTATCATTTTGCAGTCATTTAGATTAATTCATGTACACCATGATTTTGTGATTATGTATATATTTAATGTTTATTGAGCCATTGCAGTAAACATGACTAAAGGTGGTAGATGATCCTAATGAATACGTTATGATAGTTATAAATGGATATCAGTCCTGATGAAATTCTTTTTTAATTTATTATTTTGATTTACAAACAAATATTTTAAATTATCATTCACTTGAAACATCCAAGTGTTTTACTCGTATAAGATTTTATAATTAATATTAATTAGAGAAGAAATTCCTAGAAACGTTGGTTGCAATGCCACAGGGAACAATGGGAATATTGCCTGCATTATCTGAACATGAATCCACTTAAATCTTCATATTTTAAACACTATATGGGTTAAGTTTATCTCAAATAAATAAAATATGATATCTGGATCTAACAGAGTACTCTGTGTGTACGTTGCAAATGGTCTGATCACAGCAATGGAGCAAATGTAGTTAAATGGTTATTTAATTCATTATTTCCGCAAACGTGATATTCTCTCATTAATTTTATGAATTGTTTTCACGAATTTGATTATAATGTAATATTGATGTACACAAGATTGATTTAGGGGAATACATGGATTTGAGTATAATCTCTCTAAAATAATGTCCTTAAACAGAAGGAAATATTTTTATAGAAAGGTTAATAATATCATGCGACTGAAGGAGTTTTAGATAGAGATTTAGATACGAAAATTATAATTTATTAAAAATAATTAACGCGACATTTAAAAATGTGTCTCCTCAAATATTTAAAACATGAATTCGAAATATATAATATTTATGAGTTCTAAAAGAACGAATGTAAGTACATAATTCACATCTATATTATGTATATATCAAATTTAAAAGATTCATTGAATTAACATACTTAAAAAATATGGAAAATATGGTTCAATAAGGAACACCCCTTAATGAAGAAATTAAGAACAAAATACATCCCTCTAATTTATTAAATGTGTGGTATAGATAGTTATTGAATTAAAAATACAAAAACAAAGCTTATATTATGTTTGATGTAGTAAAGGGCAAAATTGGTAGAAATTATACAATTTTGAAGAAAAAATTCGAACTACGTATTATATCTCTTCAAACTCTCTCTCCATTATATTTCTCTCTCCCCTCTCTCATATTTCTCTCCCCTCTCTACCTGAAATCTTAAATATGCCGCCCAAGTCCCGCGGCCCCTTCACCGCCGTTTCTCAATTGACAACCTCGTCGCACCGCCGTCGGCCGTCCGGATCCGAAGAGCACCAAATTTGTTGGTTGTTTATCTTCTCTCTTATTTCCCTATCTCTCTCGTCTCGAGATCTACAAAGATCCCGCCACCGTCTGTGTTGTTGCGCACGATTTGTAGAGATCTACGGTCATCCGATCAATCCTCCGTTGTTGCCGGCTGCGATCTAGAGAAATTTGCATAGATCCGACTATCTCTCGCTTCACTACCGCCGCGATCTATAGAGATTTGCGAGAGATCAAATTTTTGCGGTGCTAAATTAATTTATGTCGTGTTTTTTTTATCTTAGAACTCGATATACGGAGATCAAATTTTTTTGAATGCTAAATTAATTTCTATAGTTTTTTTTTCAAATTTAATTAATTTATGTCGTGTTTTTTTTCTTTTTATCTTAGAACTCTAAGATGCGAAGATCAAATTTTTTTGAATGCTAAATTAATTTCTATAGTTTTTTTTTCAAGTTTTAGAACTCTGAGCACTGGATTCACTTTGATTAAAAGGTTTATGCACTTGTTATTAATGATTGTATGCACTTTAAAGATTTATGCACTTTCATTTGCATATTTAGTTCGCATTAATTTCTATCCACTCAGGTTAAAAGGTTTATGCACTTTTATTGATGATTGTCTGCATTTTGATTTAAAATGTTTATGCAGGAAGGCTTTGAAAATGGGTGAAATTGAGACTCGATTGTCTCTTTGTAGTTTTTGTTTATGTGCTCATATTGAAGTTCTGATTTTTCATTTAAATTCACAAAAATTATATGCACCTTGATTAAAAACTGGATGCACTTTGATCAAAAAATTTATGCACTTTGATTAAAAATTGTATGCACTTTTGAGAACTATATGCACTTCGATTAAAAATTATATGCACTTTGGTTAATAATTGTACAAACTTTCGTTAATTATTCAAATTAAGGTGAAAAAGAAAAAAAATGTGAAAAATCACGTAATTTGGGTGGTTTAATTAATTAATTATTAAAATAAAATAAAATAAATCAAAATAAAGTTAAATGAAATACATAAACAGTAATTTGAAGAATAATAATGGTGAGAAGTACGATATAAAATAATAAAATAAAATAAATGTTAAAAGAACATTTATACCCTTAATGATAATAAATGTTATTTTTTAACTTAAAAAATTCTACCACAATCTTGACCATACATCTACAAAATAGAAGGCTAGGATTTGTTCCTAGGTCCTTCATTAAGATAATGTTCCTTAATGATCCATTTCATATATATATATATATATATATATATATATATATATGTGTGTGTGTGTGTGTGTGTGTGTGTGTGTGTCTAGCTTCCTATTCTAAAAGCATGAAGAAGATGAAAGAATTGTTGCCGATTTGAGAAATCTCTTTACAATAACCAAATGGATATGAACGTCTTCATATAACGTGCAAACAAAGAGCAAGTAATGTCTGCCTTAATAGAAGAAGAAATCATTGCAGAATCAGGTAAGAACTACAAGGTTATAATACGGCTCTGTAACGCCCCAATTTTTATAACTTAACAAGGGACGCTACTTCATACTATCATGCATATCTTAATTCTTTCAAAACATTTTCATGGAAAAGAATCATTGAAAAACTCAAGTGCGGGAGTCTTAAATAAAACTACGACTACTAATTCTCGAAAATAAAATGCACAGTTCATGATAAAACTAGTTTTAATGCATTAATAAGTTTCATAAATCCTTCCTCGTGTGACCATCACCACCAACACCTCTACGCATCAGCCGAACCATTTCCTGAAAAATATTATAATAATAGGGATGAGTACGACTACTCAGTGGGACATGCACACATTTACCAGAATTATAAATCACACCGATAAGACATGGAAAATTAGATCATGCAAAGAGATACTCGGTCACACAGACCACATGAACTTGTAATTTAGCCACACAGACCACTTAAACTTTTCAAACAGTCCGACTTCGATTGACGGACGGATTTTGATCAATTTTTCATAGAGGATCCGATTTCGATCCTAGGGCTCGGTTTCGACTCTTCCTTTCATTTAGGATCCGATTTCGATCCTAGGGCCCGATTTCGACCCTTCCTTTCATGTCTGTCATAATCACACGAAATATCGATCAGAATGTATAATAAAGATAAACGGTAACAATCCCACCTTAACTTTGACTTGATGAAAAATTATGGATATCATATGTTTAAGTCCTGCTCGCCAATCCTAATATGAAAATTAAATCTCAAAGACTCGTACATGGAATGTCATGCATGAACCAGCAATTTCAATAATTTATAAATACACAACAGGAATTTCGCTGTTTACCGACGGAAATTTCCGTCGGTAAACCGTTATTATCCATCGGTATTCCTTTTACCGACGAAATACCGACGGAATTGTGGCGTCGGGTCAGGCTTTGTCGGTAAAATCTACCGACGGATAAATTCTGTCGGTAAAATTAATTGACAGATTATCGACGGAATAAACCGCCGGGAGAATGTCGTCGGTCATTCTGTCGGGGCGATATCAGCGACGGTTTACCGACGGACAAAATCCGTCTGTAAATTACCGACGGATAATTCCGTCGGTAATTGTCTTGTAGTACCGACGGATATCCGTCGGTAATTGTATTTTTTTAAATTTTTTTGTTTTTTCGTACCCAATTCTCGACAACTTGCATTTTTTTACCAGCCAACCAAACATATATATATATATATATATATATATATATATATATATATATATATATATATAAATCAAATTCAAATCCAAACCCAAATCGAAACTGAAATATAAATATATAAATCTTAAAATTCAAATATTCAATATATATATACATAAACATATAGAACTAAATCATAAAGAGGTGTGAGGAGGGGATTGGTTGCTGTCGTCCGGAGGGTCTCGTTGGCTAGAGGAACCCATCATCGCCATAAGCTAGTCCATCTTGGCATTCATGAACGCCACCTGCTCCTGTAGGGTCCTCCTAGCTGCCGACTCCTCTTCCAGTCGGCACATGATCTCAGCATTGTTCTGGGATGGCCCAAGTGAAGAAGTAGAAGAGCGGCTGGCGGCGTTGATGTAGCTGCTCCCTTCCTCGCCGAAACCGTACAACCGCTTCTTCTTTTCCAGAACCCCTTCCAACCACAGATAAATCGCGTTTTTATCCGCGTTGGGGCCTTCTTCAGCAGCAACCCGCTCCATCTCCGCCTATTACAATATAAAAATAGAAAATAGTCAAACTCACAATTCTAGAATAATATCCTATATATTGTAATTGGGTGCTTACATGAAGTCTCGCCTCCTTCATGTTCGAGAAGTCTCCACCTTTGTAATGGAGACTCTGGAAAGTGTCAAACGCGGTGGACTCTAAGGAGCATCCCCTCTGACAAGCCTATTCATCACATGCATAAACAAAATTGTGTCAAAACAAAGACATAAGAAGCTAAAAACTTATAAAATGAGACTTACCGTAGACTGGGAGTACTGTAGGGCTGACCGGGACCCTCTTTTGTGCTTGCTCATCCCGGCGCCCGGCTTTGGCTCTGACCTGCGGCACTAGGAAGCAGTCTTCGACTTAGCGACTACCTCTGGCCGCATCCAGTACTCGTTGAGGGCTTCCCACCTCTCTGTGTTGATGTAGTCCGGTTTTTTAGGGCAGCCCTTCTTCATTTCGAAGTGCCAATCACTAAATCTCTTCGACGCCTTCTTCTGCCACATGTGGTAGATTGCCTGGTCCCAGTCAGCAGGACAGCGGAAGTGCTTCTGCAATTTACATTGAGATACATGTTAGATACAAGTGAATGCTAAATTATAAGATTGTGAACTTGAAAGAAAAACTAACCTTAAATTTCTCAAAATATTGCTCCTTAATTTCAAGAGGAGTCAGCTTCTAAGTGAACCAATCGGGTTATTAATCTTCTTAAAACACTCAACGATTGTCGACGCCAATCCAGATGGCTCAAGCAATCGCCTATTATTGAAAAATGGTTTATCCAAGTTATAGTTGATATATTTAAAAATAATAAAACCAATTATTACATACCCCTCAGGCGAAATCTCGAAACAACGGCGGCTATCCACCGAGTAAGAGTCATTAGAACCCTGAGCATGGCCAGACGACGATGGGGGACTGCCCCTTTGGCCAGACGACGATGGGGGTGCTCCACGCTCAGCAGGAGCTGATATAGTCATGCCGCCACGACCTCTGGGAGGCATCATGTACCTAAAAACAACGAATAATCATTAATTGCTTTTGGCCAAAAAAAGATCATAATTGCTTTTAAAACCTGTAAGTTGTACTAGTCATCACTAAAGTCCTCCTCTTCTGAGGTCATAACATGTTCTTCTTCATCATCATCTCCTTTGTCAACATCTTCCTCATTGAGTTCTATTGTTTGATGTGGATGAGTTAATGTTATATCAACTTCTATTGTTGCGTGGTTCCGTATTGGTGGGTTTAGTATGTCATCCTCTTGAAATGCTTCATCTAATGAAGATTGAGTTGGCAAATCTATCTTAAATCTCGGTTTAACTTTACATACTTCCAACCACGCCTTCCTAGATTTGTTCACACTAGGATATGAGCAGTAATACACTTGATGCGCTTGTGATGCCATGACAAATGTTTCATAGTTCCGCAGCGGCTTCGTTTGATCAATAGAAACCAACTTGTATTGTGGATGTACATAAGTCCCTCTAGGGGTCGGGTCAAACCATAAGCACTTGAACAACATGATTCGTTTTATTGGTAAACCCGGGTACTCAACTTCACATATCTCCACCAACTTTCCATAATAATCAAGTGCATCGGAACCATAATTTTGCCCTTGTATACAAACTCCGCTATTCATAGTGGACTTTCCTACCCCATGTGATAAAGTATGAAACTTATATCCGTTCACAACATAACCAAGGTACGTATACACTGCTACTAATGGACATTTTGCTAAATCCCGTATATACGGATTCATCTCACTGCAATAAGGGGATGAAACCTAAGAACATAAGAAGTTATTAGGAAAAGAAAACATTGTTGGAAATTATTTAGATTGGATACTGAATCTTACATATGATTTGAACCAAGCTCCGAATTCCTGCTCAACCGATGTTTGGTAATTTTCATCTGATATATTTGGACATGCACGCCGAATTTCTTCCCCAAATAGGCTTCAGTAAAGTTGGTTTAAGTCGTTACATATATTACACAAGTTACAAAATAAGACAAGCGAATTATAGAGGACACTCACTTGTGATATTCTGTAACCTCGTCGCAGTTCAACAAGATGTATAAGTGGGTGGCATTATGCTCCTTCTGATCAAGATATCTCATTGACTTCGCGCCAATTGGATGACCTTTTGGACGAAATATAGAGGGGACATCTATGTTGTCGAACGTCGGGCCTTCTTGTTCCACATCACAATTTCGAGGCATCCTCCTCATCCTAGTGTTGATATGATCTTCAAAATAGTACGAGCAGAAATTTGATGCTTCTTCAACTAAATAAGAATTGCATATGGATCCTTCCACACGAGCCTTATTGCCAACATATTTTTTCAATTTTCCTAAATATCTGATGAAGGGTGGTTCAATGCATAATAATTAATACTGGGATATTGAATAGGGAAATGATAATATGAATGATATTATACCTCTCAAATGGATACATCCATCGATATTGAACAGGACCGGCTAAACGAGCTTCATCAGCTAAATGCACCGGGAGATGTTCCATGAAATCGAAGAAATTTGGTAGAAATATGCGCTCCAGGTTGCAAAGAGTAATTGGAATACTCTCGTTTAGTCTCGCCATATCTTCAATTCTTATCGCACGAGAAGTTAAGTCTCTGAAGAATAAGCTCAACTCTGTAATTGTCGTCCAAACAGGTTGTGGGAGAAGTTCACGAAATGCAACCGGTAGAAATCGTTGCATGAAGACGTGGCAATCATGACTTTTCATCCCAAACATAGTCAACTTACTCATATCTACACATTTGCTCATGTTGGACACATAACAATCTGGTAGTTTGAGCTGCTTCACCCACATTAATAACGCCTGCTTCTCTATACGACCTAGCATGTAACATGCTTTCGGATAATGTCTATCACTCTCGTTAAGCTTCTTCAGTTCAGGCCTAGCACAAAATGTATTCAACTCTGCTCTAGACTTCGGCGTGTCTTTGGTCTTTCTTGTCACATTGAGGACTGTTGGTCCCGAGAGTAAATGTTCAGGTGTAGAGGGGGGGGGGGAGTGAATACACCTGAAAACCGATTTCTCAACTTTAAACGCGAACAGTCCTTTTCAGGAGAGTGCCTTACTGAATAAATTCAGCAGACCAAATAAGTTGTTCTGAATCGCGTGGCGAGTGAGCGACTTTGCCGAGGCACGCTAGGCCGACTAGAGTCGAATTCGATGCCGTTCGAGATAAAGTTTAGTAGTGCGGAAATGTGTAGGCCCAAATACAGTTGAGTTAAGAAAACGTTTTTAATCAAACAGTTTCTTTATGTTAGTGCAGTCGATAAAGCTTGCTGAAACTCAGTTGAATGATTTGAAAGATATTTTCAGTATGCACAGTAATCAATGCAACAGTAAATAACGAACACAGAACACATGTGATTTTTAAAGTGGTTCGGATCCAACAATCCTACGTCTACTGTCCCGAAAGATCAGGAGGCTATGTATTATACTGAGATAATCTCAGTTGGTTTGTACACTGGACAAATACTGGTCTTGAGATTTATACTGAGCAAGTCTCAGTTTACAAGGTATCAAACTAAGTGTTTGAAAAACTCTCCAACTATGAAGGAGTCCTTTACAATAAGGATCAGTTCAGATATGAACTCCTTCGTCTAAGCTATAGATATGATCAGCTGAGCTTAGGTTAGAGGGATAGGGAACGAGAAAGTGGCTTCTAGAGCGACGAACGGCTAAGTATAGACTTGGGTTCGTGTTCAGTCGCTTGGATACTAGAGGCTATATAATTCTGGTTCAGCTTGGTTCCCTATGAGGTATGTCGTCTTTCGCCGGCGATTACTTCTTTGAACTACTTGCGAAAGACTTAAGACATTTGTGAGTTGCTCTTTGAATGCTCTGAGTTCGCTTGTGTATCGTTGATTCACTCGTGTGCTTCAATTTGAATTGTATCCCTCTATTTATAGAGCAGAGGCAAGGATAGATCCATTGGAGACGACAATCCTTGTGTCTCTCTCTTTTGGGTAGCTAATGGCTCTTTCAAAGTATGGTTGCAGTGTCATTTCCCGCCATTTCTGGAAAGTTGTTGACTTGCAGCTTTAATCAGAATATGGACAGCTGGCTGCTTGTCATTGGTCGAGATTCAGGAAAGTAGGTGAGACAGAACAGACTTCAAGGAGATCTGAAGCTGACTTCTCTTTTCCTCGTATTGACTCTACTGATTTGACTTCAGAGAATCCTGACAGTCAGAAGACTGTTCGGCCGTTGCTGAGTCTGATCTTTATTCAGTAGCATGCTCCTGCTGAGTCGGCTCTACTGAAGATCAAATCTGAGTTCAGTGAACTACTCCTGCTGAGTTCAGTTCTACTGACTCCTTTCAGTATACTACTCCTGTTGAGTCCAGTATCACTGAGTCTTCTACTTCAAGTGCCGAGGCGGTAATCTACCGAGCGCCCGAACCGGATGAAGAGTGTCTACCGAGTCCGAAACCTCGTAGACGAACGTAACACATTACAACCGAATGGTTCATCAGCCAAGATAGGGTTTTAGGATCTTCAAATCTTCAGTAAATATTCAGAGCATAGGGCTACTGAGTTATGTCTCAACTGATTGTGAGAAGACTGAATCATCTCCCAACATTTTCCCCCTATTTGATGATACCAAAACCTAACACTATGACTTATCAGAAACAGAGTTCCTTACAAGTGTTACAAGTAGAATTAATGGAGTTGTTCTTCAAGTCCTAGACTACCGAGGGAATCAGAGAAGAAATATCAGAACCTATACAGAAAACTAATCAGCAATTTCCCCCTGTCTAACAACATTTCCCCCATCTATGCAATCTAACAGATCAGAATCTAACTAAGTAAAAATTGACAGAATATAACATTACTCAGTGAGTGTGTGAGTCAGTAATCACTTGAGTGATTCTGTGTGTTAAGCATAAAAACAAACAAGGCCATATAGATAATAAGGAATTGTCAGGGCCAACAACAGTGATGTTTTTATATATATGAAGAATTGTCAGTACAGTTACATCAACTGCTATACTAAGGAACGACAGAACAGAAATTATCGGAAACACAGAAGCTAACTATCATCTGAACTGCTTAATCCTGTCTTTGAAGTCCTTTGATTTAGATTCAGGAAGGGGCAGTCCATAGATTCTGTATGTGATCTTCCTCAGCTTCAGATTGGGCAGTCCATACATTCTGAAAAGTCTGCAGGATCATCTTCTTCTAAGCATTTGGCTTAAGCAACATCTTTGATCTCTTTCTCAATAACTCCATAGTGAACAGAGCCATCTAATTTCAGTGGGGGCGGCATGATTCTTGGAGCTGGGACTCTGAAATCGATCTTGTCTGCTATGGCCTTCTGAACTCTGGCAAATATTTCTACATCAGTTCTCAGAAGCAATTCAGCAAATGCGACAAATTTGTGCTTTTCAGGCCAGTACCTCCAGAAGTAATATCTCTTTACGTAATCAGCCTTCAGTGACTCCCACCTTCAGTAGGTTTCCTGAATCGTCTGTATCTGTAAGGAATGTCTGCCTTTTCAGGAATCCTCTGACTTGCTTCTTTTTCAGCTTTCAGCCTCAGAGCTTCTAAGTCTGCTAGTCTGAGTCTTTCTCTAGCTGCTTCTATATGTCTTGCTTCTTCTCCTCTGTACAGATACCTCTCCATCTGAGCCCAAATTTCTTGCATCTCAAGATCTTGTTCCTTTGAAGGGACATAGGAGGGTACATGAGGTTCTTCTTCTGAATCAGCAGGAGTTGTTGATTTTTCTTTTGAAGTGCCCTGCTGACCAGTTGTCTGCTGCTGTTCCTTTTCTTTTTCCTTATCTGCCTCATCCCTCGGTTTGAGTTCCGGGGAGGCGATGCAGGTCCAGGTTTTTCTTCCACCTGCTGGAGCCTTGGTTTTGCCTTTGGCTGGCTTCTTCTTTAGCTTGTTTGCAGCCTCAACCTCAGCAATTTCTCTGGCTAATTTTTCATCGGCCGCAATCTGAGTTTCTTCCTCCGGAGTAACATACCTTTTAGGTCCTTTCTTTTTAGAAGGAGGGGTTGGAAGCGTCAGAATTTTCTTACCTTTTCCTGCAACTGGAGGAGGCAGAGGAACCTCTTCCTCTTCTGACTCCTCTTCTGCGTACTCAGCGATTTCTTTGATAATGTTAGATGGAGTTTGGGTCGCCTGAGTAGCAGAGTCCTTGGGTCCTAAGCCGCTTGGGCCGGTCTCAGCAGACACTACATCGCCTGCTGCTGAGACACCCTGGGCCTCACTAGACTGAGTTTAGGGACCAGTGGGAGCAGTTGGCTGACTCTGAGTTGCTCCTACCACTGTCCTCACTCCTTTCGGTACCTTTAGTACCTTTCCTTCTTATATTTTTCCTTTTCCTTCTCCCTTTTTGGCATCAACAAATACGCCAGGGGTGGGAATGGATACCTTCTTGTCCAGACTTTTGTATGCTGCTGCTAAATCATCCAAGGCATACTGCAACTTAGTCAGTCGTTCATGCAGCTCGTTCCTCTCTTCAGTGAGTTGATCGCTGTATTTCTTGTGAGAAGCGTCTGCTGCTGACTGGATCTCCTGCAACTGTTTATCCACTCTCTCTTCTATTGCCTTCTGAATGGATTGGAGCCTGAGATCTGAGGCCTGAGAGATGGAGGAGACTGATTCAGTATGGGCTTTCTGTGCGGCCATATAATCTTCAAGAAGTTTTACCTGGCCAGCCTGAATCATCTTCAGTTGCTCTTCGAAGTCGGCCCTTTGTGTGGCGAGTGCGTCAGTCAGGATACTGGAGAAATCAGGGGCAGGAGAGTTCTGAATGGTTGTTTTGAGCCCCTTGATTTCAGCACTCTGAGCCTGAGTGGTCTGCCTCCATGTCTTGTGGACGGCGCGGGCGAGGAGTCGGTTCTGAGTCCCTTGACTCCTCAGGGCCCTAGCCACTGACTTCGAGCATCGGATTCTTGGGCTGGGCGCTACCTCGAAGGCAGATTCAAGTAGCAGCTGAGAAGGGTTTGCTGACTTCGAGGTACCAGCCGCCGACTGTCCTGGTCCAAGGATGCTGAGAGGTGTTTCAGCAGTAGATGTGGGAGCATTCTTGTCCAGTTGAGTTCCCTCATCAGGCTTCTCAGGGCCTGAATCACGGGGTGGGTCCTGACCATCGGGGTCAGATCCATCTGAGGGTGCCGATGCTGAAATAGGTTAGCGGTCGTTCAGCATGGTTAGCATGGCAGCCCTCAAGTCTTCTAAGAAGCATACGTCGGATGGCTCTGAGTAGCCAATCTTGCTCCTTATCAGTAGCTCCTCCTCGTGGAGCTGTTCACAGGAGTGATGTTTGATGAGGCGGTTCAGATTGTAGCACTTCTGGAACTGGATCAGCATGTGGAGCCTAGCCTGCCTTGTCACTAAGATGAGATCAGTGTGGCTGGCTATCTCCGGGATCCTTTCAGCAATCTCTCGGGAGGCTCTGGATTGAAGAGCTGAAGCCTCTATCCCGATGGATTTTGACTCAGAAGCAGACTCTGAATCTTCAATTTCTATGGGAGATGGTTGCTTCTCAGCAGAGGGAATGCTGCTCAGTGGAGGGACGTCCAAGGGGTTCTGAGATGTTGGAATTGATTCAACTTGGACCCATTGGTCCACTGTTTCGCCTCGCTCAGTGGAGACGGCCTTCTCCACTGACGGAGTCTTCTCAGATGATTCAGATTCATCCCTCAGCTGCAGAGGTGGTTCAACAACCATGACCTCTGGCACTACCTCCGGTACGACCTCACTGACTTTCTTCAGACTCTTGGTCGGAGTTTTCGGAGTAGATTTAGGAGGAGACATCTTCTTACTGGGAGTGGAGGTCTTCTGAACTCCAGATTTGGGATCAGCAGGCCCTGATCCAATCTGCTGAAGGGCCGCTGCCCTGGTCTGGAACCGGACCTTCTTTGGGTTGAAGTATTGCTTGTCAGCAAAGGTGATGTTGTCCATTCCGCAAAAATCCTCTATCATTAACAGTTTTCCCTTCACAGCAAGGCGAAAACTTTTCTTGTCAAATTTGGCAGACTGCGTCATGAATTCTTTCAGGAAGAATTCGGTCCAGTTGATCTTTGCACGATCATGTATGGTCATCATAAGCTTAAGCTTCGGCCTTAACACCTGATCAAAGGACCCGACCTGACTCGTCAGCAACTGAGTCACTATGTAGGCAAGCGCTCTGATGTGTTGCGTAGGCTAGGAATAGTCTGATTGCCTCCAATCTTGCAACGGGAGCGAACGTTTCGTCGAAATCTATCCCTTCTGCTTGACAGTAGCCTTTTGCCACGAGTCTTGCTTTGTTCCTTACTATAACGTTGTTTTCATCTCGCTTGTTTTTGAAGACCCATTTAGTTCCGATCACATGTTGATGCCGGGGTTTGTCAACAAGCTCCCAAACTTCGTTTCTCGCGAACTGATTCAGCTCCTCCTGCATGGCTATGATCCAATCAGCGTCCTTAAGTGCATCCTCAACTGACTGAGGTTCTTCAGTAGACAAGAAGCAGGAATATAAAGCACTTTCTCCCTGACAGAATCTAGATCTCGTCTTTACGCTTGCTGAAGGATCTCCAATAATTAAATCAGCGGTGTGAGCGTCCAGCCACGATCTTCGATATTTCAACTCTTCATCTGAAATTTGTTCAACACAGATAGTAGGTGAGTTAGGCATTTCAGTTGTACTATTCTGATATTGATGCAATTCAGTTACAAGAGTATGATCTACTGAGTCACCAGGTTCAGGGGCATTTAGCTCAGGAACATTGTTTGTTCCCGCTGGATTATTATCCTCAGTAGAGGTCTCAGTTACCACTTGGGTTTCTTCATCGACATGAGTTACCTAGGATTGACTCTGTTCAGTTTAGTCAAACTGTTCAGCTGATTCTGCTGCTGGCTGAGATTCAGTAGACTTATCTTTAATTTCTTCATCTGAATCATCGTCCCAACATAACTGGATCTTTTCGTCTTTAACTTTTAAGCTCAGATCCTGTAGCTGCTTACTGATGTCCTCAGATTCAGGTTTAGAGTTTCTGCTCCTATCTTTAGTAGCAAACTCATTAAAAACAACATGAAGGCTTTCCTCCACGTAAAGGGTCTGATAGTTAAAGACTCTGAAGGCTTTGCTGACCCGGGAGTATCCTAAGAAGACTCCCTGGTCTGACTTGCTATCAAAAGTCTTCAACTGATCCTTCCCATTATTGTGGATAAAGCACAAACACCCAAAAATATGGAAATAAGATAAAGAAGGCTTCCTGCCGTTCCATAATTCATATGGTGTCTTCTTATGCTGCTTTGTCAGTAGAGATCTGTTCTGAGTATAACATGCAGTATCAGTAGCTTCTGCCCAGAATTTGGTTGGGAGTCATGAGTCTGCGAGTAGGGTTCTTGCTGCTTCTTTGAGTGTTCTATTCTTTCTTTCAGCAACCCCATTTTGTTGAGGCGTGCGCGCGACAGACGTCTCATGCTCTATGCCTTCTACTTTGCAGAACTCCTCCACCATAGAATTCAGGAACTCAGTTTCTCTGTCTTAACGTGTCTTGATGATCTTGGTGTTCTTCTCGACACTGAGCTTTTTCAGAAGCATTGGTAACTCTATTTTGACGTCAGATTTGTTGGCAATGAATATGACCCATGTGTAGCGCGAGTAGTCATCAATGACCACTAAAGCATACTTCTTGCCTCTAATCGTCACCGAAGAGACTGAACCGAACAAATCCATATGTAGCAACTGAAGTATTCCATCCGTGGAAGGAGATAGAACAGGAGGATTTTGATTCCTTGTTTGCTTTCCCTTCAGACTTGCTTCACACTGAGTGTCTTTGCTGAATACTTCATTCGACAGTCCTCTTGCTAGAGTGTTTCTAGCTAGTTTGTTGAGCGTCTTGAAATTGAGATGGCTGAGTCTTCTGTGCCAGAGCCACCCCGTTCTATTGTCGTTCTTTGCCAACAAACAAGCTTCAGGTTCAGCTGAGTTCCAGTCAGCTACATAGATTTTCTTTTTGCACGAACCTCACAACACTATTTTCCCTGTAGATTTATCAATGACATCAGAGAAACCAGCGTCAAAAATCACTCTATTCGAGTTATCACAAAATTGACTAACAGAGAGAAGATTATGCTGAAGTCCTTCAACATATGATACTCTTGGAACTATTTCGGTTTCAATGTTGAGTGTTCCATAGCCTCTTGTATAGGCTTTTGCGTTGTCTCCAAACTCGATTCGGGGTCCTTCTTCAATAGTATAATTCTTCAGTAGGTCCTTTTGGTATGTCATATGTGTTGAGCATCCGCTGTCCACATACCAAGGGTCCTTATGTACCTGCAAAACATAATTATATTTAGGTACCCTTTATTTTTGATTTTGGGTCCTTAGATGTTAGTTTTGGAAACCCAGATTTGTCTTACGACCCTGGTCAGACAATTTCTTCCAACTTTGATCAACATATTTGACCACTAGACTGGTCGATGCTGACTTCTGAGGCTTTACATGTTCAGGAGTCCTGATCTTCTGAGTAGGTGGACTGCTGACCTTTGTCTTCTGTACGGCTTTCTTTTTCTTCTTCTGACTTTTAGGTCCTCTCCAGACTATAGGATCATAGTAAGATGACCCATACTGAGCTGGATGTGTCAACTTCGGAGGTCCATACTGATCAACCCATTTTGCTTTACTTGTTCCCCCTTCTCAGTGTGAAGAGGAGTTAAATGGAGCGTGAGAGTTTACCTCATCCTCTTCTCCTGCCATGAGACACTTTTCAGCGTCTTCTTCAGCTTCAAGCTCTACGTCCATGAATGTCGCTTCATCATCTGATGAATCCATGAAGGAGTCGACTTCATCTGAGTCGTCTGAGAGTTCACCGGCAATATATGCTTGTCGCTTCTTGATGAAATTCTCCCTTCGAGCTTTGCGTGCTGCTCTTTCAGCAGTGCTGAGCTCAGGACAGTCGTACTGATAGAGTCCTGGCTTCTTGCAGTTATAGCAGGTTTTGACTATTTCTTCCTTGCTTTCACTATCTTTCGACTGAGCTGAGTCCTCCTGTTTCCTGCATTCAGAAGTATGTGAGTCAGGAGTGCGCTTAGGTATATATTCAGTCTTACCCTTGAAGTCTCTGACGACTCTTGAGAGCTTCCTGCGCCTCTCCTTCTCTTTCTGATACTTCACGGCAAGCAGCGCGAACTTCTTGGCCAAGTTTCCTTCTTGTAGATCGCTAAGTGAAGGTTCAGCCTTGCTAGACGTCGGAGCTACTGTGCTGACTGATGCTTTAAAAGCATGGTCGACTTGGGTGTCAGCTTTAGCTCGCTGCTTCCTTTGAGGTAGGCCAAACTCGAACTCCTCAGCTTTAAGTTCTGAAAAGATATGCTCAGGAGTAACAATATCTAAATCAGAATGACGCAATAAAGTAGCAAAGGGAGTCAAGTGACCGTCTGGCAATGCCCTCAAAATATTGAGATTCATCTCTCGGTTGGAGAATGTCTTTCCCAGCCCGTTGATAGAGTTCATCAGATCCATGAATCTGACGTTGAGATCTTCAATGGAGTCACCAGGCATGAGAGACAGTCTCTCCAGCTTTTGAAGTTCCAACGCGAGTTTGTTCGCTTTGATCTTCTGAGTCCCCCGACTTAATAGTGCTAGAGCATCCCAGAGTTCCTTCACGGACTTGCAGTCCTGAACTCTTCCGAGATAAGAATCGCTGAGAGTGGTTAGTATGGCATTTCTGGAGACTCAGTCTAGGTTGTGAAGCTTCTTCTCCTCAGGGGTGAAGAGACTTCTATCTTTGGGGATCTTCTTCCCGGTCACCATTCCTCCTCCTTGTGCTGGGTCTGGAGCTACGACGCTATCAACCATTGGAACGATTGGTCCGTCCTCTAGAACCTTTGTCATGCTGTCGTGGATGGAGGTCAGATGTGCCTCCATTCTGACCCGCCATACTCCATAGTTCTCTACTGAGAACATGGGTACCATCCTGATTTCTGACATATCAGACATAGTGAATAATGATATGAACGAAGAATGATATGCAGTGAAAACGTTTTCCGAATCCATTTAAGTAGACCAGTTTCAGAATAACAAGAGTCTTAGAGAACTCCTGCTCTGATACCAATTGTTGGTCCCGAGAGTAAACGTTCAGGTGTAGAGGGGGGGGGTGAATACACCTGAAAATCGATTTCTCAACTTTAAACGCGAACAGTCCTTTTCAGGAGAGTGTCTTACTGAATAAATTCAGCAGACCAAATAAGCTGTTCTGAATAGCGTGGCAGAGTGACTTACTTTACTGAGGCCTGCTAGCTGACTAGAGTCAGAATTCAGTACCATTCAGATAAAGTTCAGTAGTGCGGAAATGTGTAGGCCCAAATACAGTTGAGTTAAGAAAACGTTTTTAATAAAATAGTTTCAGTATGTTAGTGCAGTCGATTAAGCTTGCTGAAACTCAGTTGAATGATTTGAAAGATATTTTCAGTATGCACAGTAATCAATGCAATAGTAAATAACGAACACAGAACACAGGCGATTTTTAAAGTGGTTCGGATCCAACAATCCTACGTCCACAGTCCCGAAAGATCAGGAGGCTATGTATTATACTGAGATAGTCTCAGTTGGTTTGTACGCTGGACAAACACTGGTCTTGAGATTTATACTGAGCAAGTCTCAGTTTACAAGGTATCAAACTAAGTCTTTGAAAAACTCTCCAACTATGAAGGAGTCCTTTACAATAAGGATCGGTTCGTATATGAACTCCTTCGTCTAAGCTATAGATATGATCACCGAGCTTAGGTTAGAGGGATAGGGAACGAGAAAGTGGCTTCTAGAGCGACGAATGGCTAAGTATAGACTTGGGTTCGTGTTCAGTCGCTTGGATACTAGGAGGCTATATAATTCCGGGTTCGCTTGGTTCCCTATGAGGTATGTCGTCTTTCGCCGGCGATTACTTCTTTGAACTACTTGCGGAAGACTTAAGACATTTGTGAGTTGCTCTTTGAATGCTCTGAGTTCGCTTGTGTATCGTTGATTCACTCGTGTGCTTCAATTTGAATTGTATCCCTCTATTTATAGAGCAGAGGCAAGGATAGATCCATTGGAGACGACAATCCTTGTGTCTCTCTCTTTTGGGTAGCTAACGGCTCTTTCAAAGTATGGTTGCAGTGTCATTTCCCTCCATTTCTGGAAAGTTGTTGACTTGCAGCTTTAATCAGAATATGGACAGCTGGCTGCTTGTCATTGGTCGAGATTCAGGAAAG
Source organism: Lavandula angustifolia (assembly GCA_028984105.1). NCBI lineage: Eukaryota > Viridiplantae > Streptophyta > Magnoliopsida > Lamiales > Lamiaceae > Lavandula > Lavandula angustifolia. The sequence continues at coordinate 12,803,358 of CM054805.1, forward strand.
TAGGTGAGACAGAACAGACTTCAAGGAGATTTGAAGCTGACTTCTCTTTTCCTCGTATTGACTCTGCTGATTTGACTTTAGAGAATCCTGACAGTCAGAAGACTGTTCGGCCGTTGCTGAGTCTGATCTTTATTCAGTAGCATGCTCCTGCTGAGTCGGCTCTACTGAAGATCAACTCTGAGTTCAGTGAACTACTCCTGCTGAGTTAGTTCTACTGACTCCTTTCGCATACTACTACTCTGTTGAGTCCAAGATCACCGAGTCTTCTACTTCACTCGAGGCGGGTAATCTGCGAGCGCCTGAACTAGATGAAGAGTGTCTACTGAGTCTGAAACCTCAGAGACAGAACAGAACACATTACAACTGAATGGTTCATCAGCCAAGATAGGGTTTTGGGATCTTCAAATCTTCAGTAAATATTCAGAGCATAGGGCTACTGAGTTATGTCTCAACTGATTGTGAGAAGACTGAATCATCTCCCAACATTTTCCCCCTATTTGATGATGCCAAAACCTAACACTATGACTTATCAGATACATAGCTCCTTACAAGTATTACAAGTAGAATTAGTGGAGTGGTTCTTCAAGTCCTAGACTACTGAGGGAATCAGGGAAGAAATATCAGAACCTATACATAAAACTAATCAGCAATTTCCCCCTGTCTAACAACATTTCCCCCATCTAAGAAATCTAACAGATTAAATCTAACTAAGTAAAAACTGACAGAATATAACATTACTCAGTGAGTGTGTGAGTCAGTAATCACTTGAGTGATTCTGTGTGTTAAGCATAAAAACAAACAAGGCCATATAGATAATAAGGAATTGTCAGGGCCAACAACAGTGATGTTTTTATATATATGAAGAATTGTCGATGCTGATTACATCAACTGCTATACTAAGGAACGACAGAACAGAAATTATCGGAAACACAGAAGCTAACTATCATCTGAACTGCTTAATCCTGTCTTTGAAGTCCTTTGATTTAGATTCAGGAAGGTGCAGTCCATACATTCTGTATGTGATCTTCCTCAGCTTCAGATTGGGCAGTCCATACATTCTGAAAAGTCTGAAGGATCATCTTCTTCTAAGCATTTGGCTTAAGCAGCATCTTTGATCTCTTTCTCAATAACTCCATAGTGAAGAGTGTCTACTGAGTCTGAAACCTCAGAGACAGAACATAACACATTACAACTGAATGGTTCATCAGCCAAGATAGGGTTTTGGAATCTTCAAATCTTCAGTAAATATTCAGAGCATAGGGCTACTGAGTTATGTCTCAACTGATTGTGAGAAAACTGAATCATCTCCCGACAATGTTGAACATATTATCAAACACGTTCTTCTCAATGTGCATGACATCGAGATTGTGTCGAAGCAACAAGAATTTCCAATAAGGAAGATCCCAGAATATACTTCTTTTCTTCCATCCCGTAACATTTTCTTTAGAGGCATATTTGTTATAACCATCGTAGTCTTCGGTGACTTTCAGAAAACCATAAGCCTCAATTTGACTAAGTATATCTTCTCCTGTTCTCATGTCAGGGGGTGAACGTGCTACAACTTTATTTTCAGGAAAGCATTCTTATTTCGTCTGAAAGGATGACTTAGTGGTAGAAACTTTCTATGACTTTCAAACCACGACATCTTACCACTCTTCTCAAGATAAAATGCACCTGATTGTTCCATGCACTGTGGGCATGCGAATTTCCCAGCTGTACTCCATCCAGACAATATTGAGTAGGTCGGAAAGTCGCTAATGGTCCAAAGCAAAGCAGCTCGCATATTGAAATTTTGCTTCTTTGAAACATCATACGCAGACACGCCATCTTTCCACAACTCCAATAATTCGGCTATCAGCGGCTGTAGAATAACATCCAAGTTATCTTTTGGATTTCGAGGTCCAGGCACCAACACCGTGAGAAACATGAATTGATCCTTCATGCACATGCCAGGTGGCAGATTGTAAGGAGTTAGAATAACTGGCCACAAAGAGTATTGTTTCCCAAATTGAGTAAATGTTTGAAAACTGTCTGTAGAAAGACCTAATCTAACATTTCAAATCTCCGAGGCAAAATCAGGAAACGTCGAGTCCAAGTGCTTCCATGCTGGAGAGTCTGCAGGATGACGCATCTCTCCATCATCCACTGATGAAGCATGCCAACGCATGTGAGGACCAGTTGCATTAGATGTATACATCCGCTGGAGTCTAGGGGATACAGGAAAGTAGTACATTTTCTTAGTGGCCACTAATTTTTTCTTCCCTTTCCTACTAGATTTCGGACTGTAATCTAAATATCGCGAGGTGTCGCAAAACTTACAACTCTCCAGTTCATTATCTTCCCGCCAATAGATCATGCAAGAATTTGGACAAGAGTGAATCTTCTCTACCAGCAACCCCATGCCACTAAGTAATCTCTTAGACTCGCTGAAGTTATTAGGAATCAAATTTCCTTGGGGAAGCATATCCTTGATCATTTGACTCATCGTGTCATAGCCCCTCTGTGATATATGTTTCTCAGCCTTCAAGTTCATCATCTGAACTGCTGCAGACAATTGTGAATAGGTCTCACAACCAGGCCATAACTCTGTGTCGACTGCCTGCAACATTTCATAGATCTTGCTTGCTTCATTATTTGGCGGCTCCTCAATATCCGCATCATTATAATTTGGCCCAACATGATCCATTACCATCCTCTGATAGGAGGTCGATGTGTCATTTTGCACATTTCTCGTAGCTTGCTCATCTAGGGTTACGTGTTTTCCCCATGAGATGACCAAACTTTATATTTTTAACGAATCCCTTCATATAAACGTGCTATCTTACAACTTGTGTAGTCAAAAACAGCTTATTCTTACAATTTTTACACGGACATCTAATTTTTTCCCCTCCGTACAAGCTGTCTGGCTACTTGCCCAATCAATGAAATCCTCAATGTCATTCACAAATTGAGGATTCAATGAACCGTCTACTGCCCACCGTATATACATCCACGAATGACTCATTATTTCAAATCCTGATTAATATTGTTCACTAAAAGTTATAGGCTCACTCCAATCCTGTGTAAACACACGAGCATTATGTTTGTCAAAGATAAAACCCAAGACAAACGTTTTTAGTGATAAAAATGTTTGTCTTGTTGGGATCATATGTGTTTGCTCAAAAAACTATAAATCAATTGGTCTAGGTTCATAAATGTATGGTACCTATAAAATTAATTAATTATTAAAAAATAATTTATGTAGTAAAAACGAAAGACGAAAGACTCACAATTCATTATCTTTTAGAGTTGGTTTGGACCGATAAAGGAGTGGAATCAATTTTCTTATTTAAAAATGAATAATACAAGACAAGCTCAAAGGGACGAGGAAGTACTAAACATTATTAACACTTTGTTTTGGAAGAACATCTGCCAAGCAAAATCTAATCTTACACACGATAAATCCATTCTCATTTCAATTCCAACAAGAACAATGAAACAAACTTCACCAAAATCGATAAAACACAACGGATTTCATTAAAGGCTTCAAGTTTCATGAATCTCAATCTCCATAATTACATCTCTAACACCATACAAATATAGCACAAAACACATAACATTTAGACATTGAATCAAGAGCTAGAGACTTACAATAACTCGTTTACCTTGAACTCACTTGGAGGGAGCAAAGAAGACAAGAGAGAACCAATAGATATCTTTTAACAAGAAAATGTCGCCGACGAAATCGCCAGAATTGCCGGCTATTCGATAATCCCAAATCGACAAACTAAAAAAAAAAATCCACCTCTGAAAACATGTCCTTGTTGTCAATAATTCTTTCCGAGAACAACATTACTAAAATAAATTAACCATAATTACACGGTGGGAGTGTCGATTTCTCCACCGGAAATAGTTTTACCGTTGAATGAAAGTTGGAGAAAGCTTAAGTCGGAAAACTTACGAGATGAGAAGCGGGACGGCGACGGCGGTCGTTGACGGCGCTGGGGGCGGGCGGCGTCGGCGACGGCGTGGGAGGGGGGGCGTCGGGGCGTCGGAGGTGTGGCGGCTGTTCACGGCGGGGCGGCGACGCGGCAATGCGGTTCAATGCACCGCTTATGTCTTGGTTCAGCGGGCTTCTGCCCGTATATCAATTTAGGTTACACCGACGGATTTTTCCGTCGGTAACATTTTTACTTATTACCGACGGATTTTTCCGTCGGTAAATTTATGTTTAAAATTCAAATAAAGCTTAAATTAAAATTAATTTCGTCGGCAATAAAAGAATAAAAAAATATGGAAATTCAAGATTTAACGATGGAAATTTCCGTCGGTAAGTAACCGACGGATTTATTCTGTCGGTAAATTGAGCATTTCACATTCCGTCGGTAATCCGTCGGTAAGCCGACCCGTATTTTTATTCCGTCGGCAATTTCGTCGGTAAAAACAATAATTTTTGCAGTGATAGATATAGATCAAAATAATCAAACCAATATGTATATTATACATAACCTACTTATTAACATGAAACATTAATGGTATCACATAATGATAAACTTAAGTATATTAAATATAATCTTCATTCATTCATTGAGTAATTTGGCAACTCATGAAATAAATGAGTAAAATTATAAAAGTATTGTCCTAAAAATTATAAATCTCTAACATTAACAACATATTACCTATTCCATCACAATAAAACTTATCATGATCAAAAATTCATTTAATAGTAACATGAAAACTTTTGTTTTTCAATCTACATGCATGTTGACAAAAGAATCTGACACATCAAAAAACAAATTAACAAATAAATAATAAACGTATCCTAAAAATTCTATATTTTTAACATGAATGACCTAACATATAGTATATCCTATTAAAATTCAGAATGGTCGAAAAAAAATGTAAAAAAAACCTGAAAAACAATTTTCCTTTGAAGCTCATGAACATGCTGTCAGAAACTGGCAGGTTACGAAGAACAATTTTTAGAAAATACTTATCATACTTGGAAAATTCTAAAACAATAATAGAGTATACTATACATACCTAGGATGACGACCCTAAATTTTCACGATGATATGACTACGGAAAGATGTGTAAATAATTATTGAAACAGTTCGCAGATTCAAAAATTTTATGGGATGTTATATTATGAGAGACTAAGGGGTATTTATAGGCCTAGAAATCATTGTCTAAATATCCCTAATCATATAAAGTATCAAATCTATTTTATCCATATTTATTTTCTTACTTATATAATTTATATATAATTTAGTGTATCACTTACCATATAAGAGATTCAATCATAGATAAATTAGGATATGGATAAATACAAATTTTTTCCTAAAACATGTATATCACACATAAAATATTTATTTTAATCATAAAACATAATGTAAAATTCATCTCCTAATAACTTAATACAATATAAAATATTATATTCTTTTATGAATCCTAGTAGGTTTAGGAAATCCAAAGCAAATAAATATTATTCTTGTCTCATAATTCCAACATTATTTCTATCTCAATAATAAACAATATAACCATAATATGATATAAATAAACACATTCAAAGTTTAAAATAAATTTACATAATAAAAATGATTTAATGACAAATAACATAGATGCTTTAACTTTCATTTTAATTTCTAAGGCGCGACTTACAGAACTAAAACACTTGATAACATGCATGAATAAATATGCAATGCATTTTACATCGAAAATTTCGGAGCATTACAAAGACAATAGTGTAGAATTATAAAAATCTCGTATTAAGAAGTTTCAAAAATGATGGACAAGCCTGAAAAGTTTTAGATTCAGTTAGAAGGTGATTATGATGATGAGTTACTACGAACATACAAATTAAAGAATTCAGTATTAAATCAAAACAATAAGTTTGTCTTTACTTCTAACTCCTACTAAATGAGAAAAGGAAAAACTAATTTTCTCATGCATATCCTCATAATTTGCTTAGAAATATATTTTTCCAAAAAAACAATAGTCCTCAAAAGAGATGTAACTATTCCGTCTTAGCTTAGTGTTATTTACTTCTTCCGTTTTACAAAAGATAAATCTTCATTTGACTTGTTCATCTAATTTAATGAGATAGTCTAGTGTGATTTACCTCATTTATATAGTTTGAAAAAATTATAGTTTCTAACTTCTTCATCAATTTCAGTTTGATATATGTTTTTTTTAATAATTGACTAATTAATTAACTCACTAATAAAATGTTTCAACGTGATTAAATTCCTACATATAAATCACTAAAATTACTTTTTATATATCAGTTTCTGCTTTCTCCAATTATAAGAAAAAACATTGTCTAATCCATACTTTACCATCGTCAACAGTCATAGTAATTAGATAATCACTACAAAATTTTCGCTAATTACCGACGGATTTACCGAAGGACAAAACACGGGTCGGCATTTACCGACGGATTACCGACGGAAATTCAAAATTTAAGTGTACCGACGGATTACCGACGGAATTTTCCGTCGCTAAATACCGACGGAAAATTCCGTCGCTATTTCATCTCGTTACCGACGGATTACCGACGTAATTTTCCGTCGGTATTTAGCGACGGAAAATTCCGTCGGTAATCCGTCGGTACACTTAAAATTCTCGCATCCCACATCGAATTTTTGACAAACTTTTTCCACCTTTATATATCAAACTACTTCCTAAGCTATTAAGAATCTTGCTATACATGTGCGCACGCGCGCGACAGCCTCCACCACCGGCCACCGTCGGCGTCCGATCTCCGCCGGCCGAGTGTCTCCACCCGATCGCCGCCGACTACCAACTCCGATAGCCGGCGGGTCAATTGTCGGCTTAATTTCAAAAAATTAGTCGACAAGTGTACGAGCGAAATACCGACGGAATTTTCCGTCGGTAAATACCGACGGACCTCAATTCCGTCGGTAAAATTTATCGACAAGCTCTATAACGACGGATTATGTTCCGTCGGTAAACCGTTTTTCGATGGATTTTTTAATGTTTACCGACGGATTTTTCCGTCGGTAAAAGACAGATTTTTTGTAGTGAATCATTTGGCATGTGGACATGTATTAGAATCTAGAAACAAAATCAAAATAAAAATCTATTTTCTTTTTTAACATGGTTTGCTTCTTTTTTAGTGTGATTTAAAGACTAATACAGGAAGTGCAGACTACCCAATATGTAGAGTTAAAGGTCCCTCATCTCACAAAAATATATTAAAGTGTTTTTTTTTTTTTTTTTTTTTTTTTTTTGTCAAATGATTTTCAAACTATGTTAGTTTGAATGAATTGGTTTCTAATTTTATTTTATTTTTAGTTAATTGATCCTTAAACTATGCAAGTTTAGATAAATTAATCATTTTATCAAATTTTCAATTAGTCATAAAAATATTCACGGAATAAAATTTTAGAGACCAATTTATTCAATTTTAAATTAAACTTTAACTACTTTTTTTCAAATAACTTTTTTCATTTGAACTTTTTTTCAAATAATTTTTTTAATAACTTCCTTTCAAATGAATTTTTTTGTACAAAAAAAAATTAATTAAAAAACTGAAATAAATAAATCTAGATTACTAATAATCTTGTTTCTCAAGTCGGAGGATGGAAGTGGGTCGATGCATTGTTGGGGTAGACGTGTTCTTTGAGTTTGGAGATGTTGTCGGAGTCAAGCGGCTGGACGACTTGGAGGTGGAAGAGGTAGCCGACAGCGAAGGAGATGAAGCGGAGGATGATGTAGACGCGGTGCTGGGAAAGGATGGCGGTGTAGGGCGAGGGTGGCGAGTTTGTAGAGTTTGTTGTTTCTGGTGGCGGTCGCGACCGTGATACAACGGTGGAGATGTGATTTAGTTTTTTTTTTAATTAATTTTGTTTACGTACCAAAAAAAAGTTTTGGAAAAAGAAATTACTTAAAAAATTTATTTTAAAAAAAAAACTATAATTAAAATAAAATAAAAACTTTTGTAAAAAATAGTTAAAAATATTTTAAATTTAAAAATATTTTTTAAGAAAAAGTTCAAATTTTAATTAAAAAATTGGATGAATTGGTTCCTGAAATTTTTATTCCATAAATACCTCATATGACTAACAGTTGACTAACTTAAAATTTAACAGAAGGACCAATTTATCCAAATTAGCAAATATTGTGGATCAATAAACTAAAAATAAAAGATTATGGACCAATTCATCCAAACTAGTGGAGACCATTTGTGCCAATTTGCCAAGTTTTTATTCCGTAAATGCCCTTATAACTAAGCGCTGACTAAATGAATATTTAGCAAAAGGACCAACTCAAAATGACACGCTTCCATTATGGGGACGTCCCACTAAAAATGACACGTCACCCAAAATGGCAAAGGTTTTGTAGAGCACATTTAAGTACTGAATAGTCAAACAACCTATACTACATAACACCACCTTTTCTATTCGCGCCTTCAAAATAAACGTGTTGTTTTTAGTGGGACAGAGGAATTATATTTTAATATTTTTTTGTTGAAACATACTCTGTTTTTTAAAGGAACTATTGGTCACGATTTAATTTTGAAAAATATTAGTACATTTTTGTTTAACTGTTTCGGTCTATTATATATTGGCATGATAAATACAACTATAATTAGGTATGCAGATTAACAGACATGACATAAAATTTAGAGAAGCTCCAAACTGGGAACTCGTCTTTTTTTGTCCACAGGCAACCCATGTGTTGGAAACTGGAGACAAACATGTAGAGTGCTGGAATTTCCCCCTAAACATATACACCAATAACTTCCTCTTATCTTCACTGTTTCCTTCTACAAAATTCATGTATCACTTCTTGTTTAAAAATTATTATCATACCCAGTAACAAATCGAGTATGAGTCGATAAGAATAAGTTGTCTTCTTTGAGTTCTTACCGGAAATCAATAACAATAATATAGAATTCGTACTTCTACGACAGAAGCAATTAAGTACGATTTCCTATATTAAATGTGATGCTCCGGATTTTATAATGATCACAAGAATTATTGTTATATTCACAATTCAAAGTGTTTTTGTAAATTATGTGTGATTGAGAAAAGAAAAGAAAATGAGAGTGCAGAAAAAAAAATCGAATAATGTATTATTGATACTTCAAGTAATATCTGTATCTCCGTTTTCTTAAAATTTTAAAATAAACTTTATTATTATATTAGTTATAAGTCCATTATTCTTATTGAAATTTTCCATCACAAACCCCATTAGTGTATATTATTGAAATAATGAATAAATCCACAGTTCTTTTGCACTAAAGGTTTGGATGACATTTTTAGTTGTGTTTCACTACTACTAATCAATATATATATATCAAGTGCGAAGTTGATGAAGTAAAATTTATTTTATGGAAATTCCAATGTAATTGTGCAGTGTGCTATGTCTCTAATGGTGTTAGATTAAAGTAGGGCAGTGAGCCAAGGCTTGAATGATCAAAATTACTTACCACCAGTAAAAAATTCTCGTAAAACCCCCCTTTATGCATTCATATATTATTGGAAATTGCAGAATATGGGGACTACCAACTGCTACCTCATTAACTAACAAATCCAAAAAAACAAACAGAAAAACGAAAAAAAAAAAGAAAAGAAAAGAATTATCAAGAAGTATGTTGTGGCGTAGCGTATGATACAACAACTATAGATGCACAAATACAAAAATACTATCTATATGTATGTATAGAAAAATACAGAGTGGGGGAGCGTGCTTCCCTCCATGAGAGTATATAATACCACACATCTTCCACAATCACACAACTTAAGCAAACAATGTGCAATCCCAACCCCATCTCCGATCACAAACGCCCCTCTCCGCCGCCGCAGTGCCACCTCTATCTCGACCTCATTTCCCTCCCCACCGCCTTGAAACACCATGAAACCACCAAACCTCCGATCACCCCCGCCGAGATCTTTTCCGAGACGAAATCTCTCCTCAACCTCGCCCTCCCCATTGCCCTAACCGCCCTCATTCTCTACTCGCGCTCCATGCTTTCCATGCTGTTCTTGGGCCACCTCGGCGACGCCGAGCTCGCCGCCGGCTCGCTGGCCATAGCTTTCGCGAACATCACCGGCTACTCGGTGCTGTCCGGCTTGGCTCTCGGTATGGAGCCGCTCTGCTCGCAAGCCTTCGGCGCGCGCCAGCCGAAGCTGCTTTCTTTGACCTTGCAGCGGTCGATTGTTTTTCTAATGGTTTCGTCTATTCCGATTGCTTTTCTTTGGCTTAACATTTCAAGAATTCTTCTCTATTTGCATCAAGACCCCGGTATAACTGCATTAGCCCATACTTATCTTCTCTTTTCGCTCCCTGATCTTATCACTAATTCCTTTTTCCACCCCATAAGAATCTACCTTCGCGCCCAAGGCATCAACCACCCTCTCACCATTGCTTCACTCGTTGGAACGGCGTCTCATATTCCGATCAATTTTTTCCTAGTTTCCCGCCTCCGCCTCGGGGTGGCGGGGGTGGCGGCGGCTTCCGCCGCCTCCAACTTCACGGTTCTGGTGGTGCTGGTGGTCTACATTTGGGCACGTGGTCTGCACGTGCCGACGTGGACGAAGCCGAGTTTTAAGTGCTTGACCGGGTGGGCCCCGCTAGTTCGGCTGGCGGCGCCGAGCTGCGTCTCGGTGTGCCTCGAGTGGTGGTGGTATGAGATCATGATTGTGCTCTGTGGGCTCCTTGTGGACCCCAAGGCCACCGTGGCGTCGATGGGGGTTTTGATCCAAACGACGTCGTTCCTGTACGTGTTTCCGTCTTCTTTAAGTTTGGCGGTTTCGACCCGGGTCGGGAACGAGCTCGGGGCGAACCGACCCGAGAAAGCTCGGGTTTCTGCGATTATATCTATATTTCTGGCGGGGTTGATGGGTTTATCGGCGATGACGTTCGCGATACTGATGAGGAATGTGTGGGCCCAGATGTACACCAACGATCCGAGCATCGTGCGGCTGACGTCGGCGGCGCTGCCGATTCTGGGGCTGTGCGAGCTGGGGAACTGCCCGCAGACGGTGGGGTGCGGGGTGGTGCGGGGGACAGCGCGGCCTTCGACGGCGGCGAACGTGAATTTGGGGGCGTTCTATCTGGTGGGGATGCCGGTGGCGATCGGGCTTGGGTTTCTGGTGGAGGTGGGGTTCTGCGGGCTGTGGATCGGGCTCCTCTCGGCACAAGTGTGCTGTGCCGGGCTGATGCTCTATGTGGTGGGGACCACCAACTGGGGGTACGAGGCCATGAGGGCGCAGCTGCTGACGTGCGGTGACACAGCTCCCGCTCGTGATGCTCACGTGGACGATGGCCAGCCCTTGATCTGCGTTACGGTGACGTCATCATGACAGAATTGACCGCAGCTGATGCTGATGTTCACATCTTAATTAGGAATTTTTACTCCTTTTTTCAATCCCATTCTAATCGAGCTCTACTGTGAATCAATAGTTTTTTGGGGGTTTGGATATATTTTTTGTAAAAATGGAGAGTCTTGATTAATGGTACATGATTATTTTTACCCCCTTCTGCTATTTGCATTGAATCCTATATTATTTTAGTTGTTAGTCATCTAAGTCTAATATTCTATTTAGCGAAAAGGAAAATACGAAAATTAAGTTTCTTATAGATAAAATTCAAAAGTGCTTTTGAGATACAACGACATGACGTGTTTAAAATACTTCAAGTAGACACTCGATCGGAAATGAATCGGAATGAAAAATATATTAAAAGAACCTTACGAGCATAAAAAATGGTTGGGATTTGACCGATGACCACTTAATAAGTATATCATGTATATAGCGCATGAGTTCAATTCTAACGTTAATTTGCTTCTGAAAACATATCATAATGGCAATTCTCAACCCGCCTCCTAAAGTTTTACTTACTTGATTTTTCTAGACGACCATTCTTTGTTCGGTTTTCAACTGCCAATTAGTTTTATGTTGCTAGCTTGTTCCACATCATAGTCCTACCTCCTATTTATGCTGAGAGATATAAACTTGTAGTGTTTAAATTGAATTTAGTTAATAAGTAACTAAAGATGATTATCTTGGGGATGACATTCAAATTTCAAACTAGGGTGTAATTAATCATATCATCAAACTGAATATTGAAGATTGGAGTACGATTCAAATTGAATATTGTACCTTGGGGGCATTAATATTTTGTTTGAAGGTAATATATAGTGATCGATAGTATAAATATGTATATGTTTGTTACGTTTAAAATCTGTGACCGCTACTTAAAGTATACTTTGAGTAAACTATGTTCTTCTACAATAATCTTCAAACCACATTTGGTGACAAGCTCACACATAACGACGTTGTATGTTTCGAACTTTTAAATTTTGACCAATAGGCAAGCGTCTCAACCGCTATGCATATAATTATGAACTCTTATACCTTTTACTCCAAATGGTGCAAAAATATCCCATTTTGATTAGATCATGAGAGATGTTAGGTTAATGGGGATAAAGGAATGTTAGGTTAAGTTGGAGTGAAACATCAGGTGGTGTCTGCATAATAAGTAGCACACATAATGGTGGCAGAGTTTTTGCACGAGGGGGGTATCACTACACAAAACTTTTATTGCTTCCAAACCCTACTCAACTTTGTAATTTTCCCTACCTCTGCCAATTTCAACTGCTACAGCCAGCTATTCATTTAGGGGAAATACATGCAATGCAACTACCACTTCACACAAATAAGTCCAAATCCGAATACGTCGCAATGATAAAGTATTGACGGATAATTTTGAGAATCGAGTTTGAAATCATTATCAAAGCCAACATAACATGAGAGAAATGTTTGCTATTAGGGGCCAAAGCGAAAACTGTGAAGGTGCAGATACTGAGCCTCTGCTGTAATACACGTTGCGAAGGAGATAAAAAAAAAAAGTCTGAAAGAAATGGGGTCTAAAAGAACAGATTTCTGGGGCCAGGTCCCATTCCCATCAAATTCATTGTTGCAGATTCAGAGGAAAATGGTTCTTCAAATTGCTGCCCCTTTTCTGGCAATTTTATTTCAACGTTTTTCGATTCGTCTTCTTCTTGGCTTTTCCTAAATTTTATATATTCAAAATAAAAAAATGAGGTGTCAAATCGGAAGATCAAATTATTAACAAAGGGACCCCTTGAATCTTGTACACAAAATTTTAGATAAGATAAGGAAAAGCCAAAAAAAATGAGTGGTAAAAATTAGATTTTCTATTAGATATCTAGGGGAAAATTAGTTTATTGAATACGAATAGTATATAGCGTACGCCCTCCGTCTCATTTAATATGAAACGTGTTTCTTAAATGGAATGTCCTATTAATGAAAATGTGTAACTTTAAATATGATGGAGAGAATATTAGTTAATAATCAATTAAGCTCAATGTCCAGTAATGTTAATAATGGCAAACATTAGTCGATCAACTTGTGCATACGTGCTTCAACAATAATCCAAAAAGAATATGATTATATCCTCCCCTTTCTATATACTAAAAAATAATAGCGAACCTTACCTATATATCTAGATAGCTATCTATCCACATTTTTTATCCAGCCATGCAATAATAGTGTCATGACTATTATTTAAAATTTATATAATTAGTTGCGAAGTCTGAAAACTTGTGAAGTTGGGTCGAAAGATATTATGATGGGATTAGAAATACTAGAAAATAAGGTCAAGATTTATGGAAAATTATATATAAATAGTAAAAATATGAGTGGTGTATATCTTGGCCGCTGCATGACAGTTTGTTTGTTTGTTTCTTCCTAATATTTTGTTCAAAACAAAACCCCTCGTACATTGTTCCTTTTCCTAGTATCTAATAATTTTTTGTTATTTCTTAGATATACATGAGGCTACTTAATTTGATAACTGCCCGTTAGTCCGTTGATGTCTCCTTGGGATGACATAGATAGCGGTTAAGGTGTTTAACATGTAGTCGAAGGTCATGAGTTAACGATTACCAAGGCCGTTATGTATGAGATTTATCCTATGCGCATCAAAAATAGCCGTTGCGGATATCTTCTCTATATACAACTATAAAAAAATAAAAATAAGTGTGCGTTGGAAAATTCTATAATATAAGTTATGTACCACATCATATAAAACTAATCAGCCATATTTATCATAAACAAAATATCATACATGGTAGTAGCAGAGCCAATCTGAGGGTAACACAAAACTAATTCTTTTAAAAGGAATAATATAATGTAGCATGTCCTAAACTACAAGGTTGATCTGCAGTTAAATTATAGACTTGGTTCATGATAGACATTTTCAAATGTGCACGAAATATCACTTAGGAAATCAATTTAACTGATGAAATTGAGTTTTAATGCTACATTGTTTACTAGCGTAGTGTTAATTCTCGGCATACTTCGAATTGTGCGTGTAGTTTAATTAGTTCATCCGTCATTACAAGTGGCTTACTTTTATAACTGTGAGGTCCTTTTATAAGTGATTCATTCTAAAAATTATGTGGTTAAAATTTAACTATCAAAAAATTAAATAATATACTACTTCACAAAATACAATTTTTTAATTTCCGTGCTAAAAAAAGAAGTGAGTCATATTGACTCAAATATAATGGGACTGAGGGAAGAAAGAAAAACTAATGGGTCATGCACCCATTTTCTCTTCTTTTTTTTAGATTACGAAAGTAACTCGTAGTCGCTATCGAAGTGCGCATTGATAAACTCATATGTTCTGACATGTAAACAACACAGGAGGGTTCAACCATCCTAGGCTTACCATAGGTGATATGCTCACACATAACGGTCACCCATTTTCTCTTAATTAATAGCAGAACGGTTTTTAAAAGGGTTATTCTCCTCTACATACACCAATTTTTTTCAAATTTCCTTTTTGCACACAAACTTTCAATTTAGCCCATAAATACACCAACTCTTCATTTGTTTCAAATTGCACACCGATCAAAAATCCGGCAAAATCAAAGCTGACATGGCATTTTTCAAGGTGACGTGGCTGCTCACACGTCGGGTGAGCCATAATCGATCTTATTTGATTTTTTAATAAATACACAAACTCTTTACAGTTTCTGTTTTTGCACATGAACTTTAAATTTAATTTATTTTTGCACACAATCAAAATTTATTTATTTATTAATTATTATTTATTTCTAATAAGATTTTTATAATAGATGACTTAATTAAGTTGAACAAAAAATTAGAATTGATCAAATCCATGTGGTGATTGGTCAATAAAAAATGAGAGAATCAAATACACGGAAATAAAGTCACTACAAAAATTCTAGTGAACACTCAATAAGAGAATTATAGTTAAGTTTGGTTTGGTTAATTGCATATTTAATATATAAAAAATCTATTTTAATCGATTTGTTCAACTTAATTAGGTTATTCATTATAAAAATCTTGTTAGAAATAAATAATAATTTAAAAAATTCTAAATTTCAATTGTGTGCAAATGCAAGTGAAATTTCAAGTTCATGTGCAAAAAGAGAAACTGTGAATAATTAGTGTATTTATTGAAAAATCAAATAAAATCGATTATGACTCACCCGACATGTCAGTAGTCACAGGATTTTGTCGGATTTTTAATCGGTGTATAATTTGAAACAAATCAAAAGTTAATATATTCATGAGTTAAATTGAAAGTTCGTGTAAAAAAAAGAGAATTTGAAAAAAGTTAATGTATTTAGAGGAGAATAATTCTTTTAAAAACTGAAAATACGTAACGAAAATCAATACAGTCTCATCCTAGGCCATCATGCTTCTCACATGCATTCCTCATAAGCAATGCTGCAGTCCCCACCTCCACGTGTTAATATTTTATATTCTTAATTTAGTGAAATCCTAGTTTTATTAATTTCCTTGTCTACTTCAATTAATTTACAATAAAGAATGCAAATAAAAATACACAAACACAAATATAATTTATAAGTAGAAAATCAGATCCCACGATCAAAATTAAATGAACGATTAAAAGCTTCATAAACTAGTACTTTTTATGCGCTTTGTCTCATCATAAACTATGAAAATGTACATAATGTACTATTAAACTATCTAATCTAAAAACTAAATTCCGACAAAAACTTCATCTAGATGTGCAAAGTTATTTATAATACTATATTGGATTATTAGTTTTTTACTACTGAATTATCAACTTGGTGCGATTTTTGCTCCCTTATTAGTGTTTTGCGATTTCCACCTTGTGGACTAGTGTAGCTTTGTGCAATTTACCTTTTACACATTATTATATACACAATTTAAAAATAATTGGCATTATTATTACCAATTAAGGAAGGATTACAGGGAGGCGCCCCTACCCCTCCCAAATTGTGTCGAAACACGAATTTTTATGTATAATATTTGACAAATATTATTTCGTACTTTTGAAATTCTACACTTTGCCATTTTTAATTATCTCCAAAAATTTCCCTCATTTTGTAATCCTGAATACATCTCTGACTATTGGGAAAACTTGAAACACCATGGAAGAAGCACAAGCTCCATACCTCATAGTTGTAGCCTTATCTACATGTACTACTACCAGTCTACCAAAATATACTCATTTACTACAAATATTCAAGACTTGTTGCCATTTCTCCAGTACCACAACCCTCCAACAAGGCCATAATCATTCCCAACACTCCATTATACCTGTCTAGGATGAGAGAGAGAGAGAGCTAAGGAGCAACTGCTGTAAAGGGCATACCCCTAAGCATAGGCTTTGTCTACCTTGTAAGCTACAAAGAAGCACTCAGCATAGGCTTTTGTCCCCTTGGGATGGCATAGCGGTAAAGGTGGGTGGCCCGAGACCGATAGGTCATGGGTTCAATTCCCACTGGACACGCTATGTGTGAGTCTGTCACCCTGTCACATTAAGGGTGGTTTTAACTCTTCTGTGTGGTTTGCAGGCTATTGCACAGGAGCGAGGTTTACCCTGTGCGCACCAAAGGTAGCGGCTGCGGGTTCCTCGTCAACAAAAAAAAAGCACTCCTTGCTAAACAAAAATACCTTGTTTCCTTCCATTAAAAAATCCTTCCATCTCTTTACTCCCATGAATCAATCATTTTCCTCATCTTCATGTTTGTTTATTTCTCCATTGTCCTAACATGTTTCTCCAAGAGGGACTTATATATCATGCATATACACACAAACATATCTCAACTGCATTGATTTGCATGTGTTTGAGGGTATATATTTTACCCTAACCTACCTTACTAGACCTCATTAATGGACTCCTACTCCTACCATCCACCACTGCTTAACACTTTGGCCCCAACCTACAACAATGTGCATGCCCCAACCTACAATCTGCACTATGGCTCGAGATAAGGAAAATTAATTAATTAAGTAAACAAATATAATTCTGATTGGTTTGGAGTCTTTGTGGATTACGATCGTGTATCTTCATATAATCATTCACCCTCGTTGCGTTTTCTATGAAAAATGGTAGGTAAAATAACTTAATTTCTTCGTTTCAGATGGGGTTTCCGAATTTATTTATTTTTAATGTGAAAAAAAAGCTTATTAGTTCATACACATTTATGTTATTAAATTCACGTACATATTTCTTTAAATAATACGAGAATACAATATGGGATATAAGATTTCGCAAGCATGATAATACTTAATAGAACGTGCATGTATGTATATGTTAAGGGGCGACATATTGGGGCAATGTGGCTGCCCCATCCTAGAATTATATTAATCCATTCGTCCCACTTTATTAATTGGTCAAATTTCTTTCAGGTAAGGGGATTAAAAAAGTGATTTTTATGTGTAAAGTTACATAAAGTCGTAGGATTTCACAATATATGTTAGATGAGTATTTAAATTAAAAAAAGAAATGAGACTAATAGAATGAGACTACCAAAAAAGGAAATGAAACCAATAGAGTAACACAAATGGAGTATTTCATTGTGTGCGAAACTTTCTAAATCCTAGAAAGTAATGATTTTGAATCAAGCTTATTTGTTTACTTGAATATATAATTGAAAATTTTGTGCTTGGTGTAGAAGTAGAACCGTAGAAGCAGACAAACAGTGGTATACATAATCTTACCCCAAAATATATAAATTAATTGTGATTCGTAGAAATCTCAACTATAATGTATAATTGTAAAAATATATGAAGAATGGTACAAGTAGAGAACCACTACCCATACCACTAGCATCGAAGAGGACGTTAAGTGGGAATGGCTAGAAAATAAATCCTATTCTACAACAAAATATAATTGGGTTTATTAATGGGCCTTGTGAGGCCCATTACGTCTTGGACCAATTTCTCGGCCCACTATAATAGAAACCCTTTGGGTGTTAATTTTCTCTCTCCATCTTGTAGCTGAAACTCAGTAGGATCACAAGATTTGGGCCAACCATCATTAAAGAAAGTTGTCACATCAGAAGTTCCAATTTATCCATTTGCCAAATCCCTATCACGTTTCGTCTTTTCCTTTGGCAAGTTGGGGTATTGTGTTAATTGGTCAGTATTCTAAATAGAGTTATGTGCCAAACTGAACTGTGGTTAAATAATGGGTACTTGGAATCTATCTCATCTCAATTTGCAATTAAAATTATTGGGGGGCTGCTTAGGGGCGTCGTCTCGCTAACTCATGCTAAATTTTGATTTTTCTTTTGTTTGAAAATTAGTAAATTGTTGACTTTGCGTCCTTAATTCATATTCATGTATCGGTTCTTGCTCAAAATTGACTTAAAATTATATAAAAATTGTATGTCGAATTTACACAAGGACTTATATAAATAAGATCGATGGGTCGTGCCTGATTCAAACCCTGTTTGTTAAAATTATCTGAATCCCAAAAAACCATCACTTACACAATATTTTTTAATTATTTTCTCCGAGAAAATACCATATATTACTTCATGGATACTTCCTTTTATTGTACATTACAATTGACTTCATTGATACTTTCTAGGCAAAATCACTTTATATGTATTTTAAGAATTGCATCATACTCAGAATGGTCACTTTTAGACCATCTCAACTAGATCTTGCTGTTTTTTTAATTTATTAATTGTACTTTTTTTTTTAGATGATCACTTTTAAGCATTCTTCAAACATTGTTAGTATTCTTTTTTTTTTTAATGACGATTGGTATTTATATATAATAGGAAATTCAAATGTGAACATGTTTTTATCGTTTGAAATTGTATTTTAAGAAAAATGTATTACATTTTATAGATGATACTACTGCACTTAAGGGCTTTTTTGTAATCTGACAAATATAAGTGCAATACATTTGTCTTAAAAATGCACTACATTTGTCTTAAAAATGCAGTGTTCACACATTCACACGATATGAGTTGTTCTCACCGGAACCTACTCATATATATGTCAGTTAAAAATAGCTGATAGCCTTGCAAAGCGTACAAATAATGACGAGTAATTGAAATACAATAGAAACTGAGGTACTAGATTACAACTAATTTCGTATCCAATAGGCAGACAACTTTCTGGATCTTCTAGGCAGGACATCCAGGTTGATGATTCTCCTAAATATGAAATGATAAATTGGACAGACTTAACTAGACTGGACTAAACTGACTAAAGCCGAGTCGAGTTTCCTTTTTCCACAAGATAATATTTTATCGACTAGTGCTCACAGATTGGCAATCTGTCCCAAAAAATAAAACGGCTTTCCTCCTTCCGATAGCAGCACCGCAAACTGGGAAGGCTCTAGCGAACTGAACCAAGGCACGAATTGGGCAACACATGGAACTAGACTATAGATGCAAAATGAAGTGTTTTATGATTTTGTGATACTTTGTGTTCTATGTATGTGTATGAAATACTTGTAGATGTCAAGGGACTCAATACATTAAATAGTCTCTCCACTACTTGCTCATTAAGAGCCATTACTTGAAACCTTTCAAGTGCTCTATGGATGCTTCTAGGTCATCAAGACTCTTGATATACCAAGAACTCGCAGGCAACTCAACAGCCACACATGCAGATCAACTAGATTGGACTTCTCACCAGCAGGTCTAATCCACTGCTAGCCCACTTAACATCAAGCCCAATAGGCTTAGCCTATCATCAACGGCTTTCATCGGGCTTGCTAACAACCATACCCACAAATTGAGATCGAAACTCAAGCCCAAACCACTATAACACAAGTCCACTTGCCCATGCACGGGCCGAACAATGGGTCGGACTAACTGACAGTACTTGCATCCAATTACGAAAATGCACCCACAAGTGACCAACTTAACATGCACATTTCTCACTTACCGAAATTCAATTTTGAGGATACGAACATACTACGATGATCTACAAATCGTGTAGAATTACAATTTAAAATACTTGGCCACAATTATCAATTGGTCAAAATCAATTTCCAACAATATATTCAGGCTGAGAGTTTATCTAGCACTCTATTCATATGTGGGGGTTTGATTTGAAAATATATTTTTGAACGTGAAATTAGAAATTACTCATAGTATCAGGTATTATTGACCATGACTGCAAAAAAGTCACCTTTCCATTTAAGTCAACTTTGAATCATAAGCTATTTTATTCGGAGTGAATTTAATCAGAGATTAATTTGAGACATTGTAATAAATACATTGACCTTCCCCATGTGGTGCGGGTTATAAATTGTTGTTGGTTATAATATAGCCGAACCTTGGAAATGCGTACAAAATAGTAACAAGTAATTGAAAATGAAATAGAAATTGAGATACTAGATTACAACCGATTTCGTATCCAATAGAGGCGAGACAACTTTACGGTATTACGGCGTAACGTCCGGGTTGATGATTCTCCCAGGTATGAAATGATAAAATGGACGGATAAAAAGTCGAGTCGAGTTTCCTCTTTCCGCAAGACGCATGTGCCCCGGCTAGTGCTCACGGATTGGCAATCTTGTCCCCAAAGATAAAACGACTTTCCTCATTCCGTGAGCGGCACCACAAATTGGAAAGGCTCCGTGGACCGAACTAAGGCACGAACCTGGACAAACACGAGAACTAGATTATAGATGCTTGTGTGTAGTGTATGTTATGTTGTGTTGTGTGTTGTGTGAAATGCTTGTAAGATGCATCTATATATATAAGCAAAATCCACCATGTCGAGGGATTAAATGCATTAAAGATCCACTCCACTACTTGCTCATTAAGAGCCATCACTTGTGACCTTTCAAGTTATCCATTGGATGCTTCTAGGTCCTCAAGACCCTTGAAGTGCCAACAACTCGCATGCAGCTCAACGATCGCACGAGTCTACTTGCCCAAACACGAGCCAAGTAATGGATCGGGCGGTGCGCAGACTTGCATCCAATTACGAAAATGCCCCCATACGTGACCAACTTAAAACGCACATTTCTCACTCACCGAAATTCGGTTTTGAGAATACGAACGCGGTCACAACAATTTAATCATGGTTAGACTAAAATATTAATTAGTCAAAACCAAATTTCCAACAATCCCCCACATGAGTGGAAATAAATACCCAGATCGAAAGAAATAGAATTGCGGCGGGATAGGTAGCTTTTGGCTTTGAACCTTCCCTTGTCAAAACTATCGGGTACACCGGCGGACTAGTGGACATGAAGCCTTGAACTATTCCTCCTTAGTGTGCACTAAGACAATAGTATCAACATAATACTATCTCAACCTTGTTCGTTCTCACGTTTGTATCCATTTCAGCCTTGGACACATCTTTAGATTCATAAGTGCCCTCTGTGAAGCGGCCACACTTCTCACTTATATAGGTGATTCATTTCCAAGTATCTCGCCAAACTTATCTGCCGAGGAATCATTAAAAGTCATAAGACTTAACCTCACCACATTGACAGGTTTCAACACTTAACTTGCTATCCAAAGGAATGGGTGAAGATATAATCTTCCAAGTATTGCTCTGCGAACTTTTATAGCTTAGTTATCCCATTGAACCAAGTTTCTGGGATCTCCAGTCATCATGATTGGGTTACCACTATAATTGTTCTAGTTGTGGATTTTTAACCCCATTCCCTCTAGCAACTTATTCATTTGATCTCTATTTAACCCTTTGGTTAGCGGATCCGCTAGATTATCCTCTGACTTGACATAACAAACAGAGATAATCCCACTTGAGATCAAATGTCTTATGGTATTATGTCGACGACGTATGTGTCTCGACTTACCATTGTACATGTCATTTAGTGCCCTGCCTATAGCAGCTTGACTGTCGCAGTTGATCATGATAGTAGATACTGGCTTCTGCCAACATAGAATATCCTCAAGAAAGTAACGAAGCCACTTTGCTTCTTCACCAGGTTTGTCCAGAGCTATAAGCTCAGATTCCATGGTGGACCGGGCTATACACGTTTGCTTCGTGGACTTCCACAACACTGCTCCACCCCCAATAGTGAAAACATAACCACTAGTTGAGAATGAGTCTTTCGTATCCGATATCTAGTTTGCATCACTGTACCCTTCCAGTACAGGTGGATATCTAGTGTATCTCAGCCCCAAGTTGACAGTATACTTTAAATATCTCAACACTCGTACTAGAGCAGTCCAATGTTCTCTGCTTGGATTGCCCGTGTACCTGCTCAACTTGTTAACTGGGCAGACAAGATCAGGACGCGTACAGTTATGATGTACATCAAGCATCCAATGATCTTTGCATACTCCTCTTGTGCAACAGGTTCACCTCTGTGCCTGCACAGATGCACGTTGAGTTCTAATGGCGTTTTAGCTGGCATCTTATCATAGACATTGAACTTCTTGAGCACCTTCTCAATGTAATGAGATTGTGTCAAGACAATTCCATCAGCCTTCTGCACAACTTTGATTCCAAGAATCACATCAACCAAACCCATATCTTTCATATCGATGTTTCTCTTCAACATACATTTGTATCAACAATGAGTTGACGACTACTGTCCATTATCAGCATATCATCTACATAAAGGCAGACTATGACAAATGCATCAGCAGTGCCTTTAACGTAAACACACTTTTCACACTCATTGATTTTGAAACCATTTGATAACATCGTGTTATCAAACTTCACATGACATTGCTTTGGCGCTTGCTTTAGACCATACAACGACCGAACCAGTCTGCACACCTTGCTCTCTTCCCCAGGTGTCACAAACCCTTCGGGTTGGTCCATGTAAATCTCTTCCTCTAGCTCACCATTTAGGAAGGCAGCCTTCACATCCATTTGATGGATCTCAAGATTGTCTGTCAATGCGAGAATCGAGAGAAGCACTCGAATAGACATGATTCTAGTCACAGGTGAGTAAGTATCGAAGAAGTCATCTTCCTCTCTCTGCCTAAAGCCCTTGGCTACTAGACGAGGTTTGTATTTATCAATAGTACCATCAGCTTTGAACTTTCTTTTAAGGATCCACTTGCATCCTAAGGGCTTACAACCTCTTGGGAGATCAGTTAACTCCCATGTATGATTCTGCATGATGGAGTCAATCTCACTATTGATAGCTTCCTTCCAGAACGCAGCGTCTGGGCTGGATAGAGCTTCTGCTATAGACTTTGGTTCATCATCTAACAAATAGGTGATGAAATCTGGCCCAAACGTATTAGCCGTTCTGGCTCTCTTGCTACGTCTTAGTTCAACATCATATGCCCGATGAGAACTAGTAGCATCATCATGAGTTCTCTTCCCAGAACTTCCTTCTGCCCTATCCAGGCTCTTGCATGGATAAACATTTTCAAAGAATATTGCATTCCTTGACTCTATTGTCGTTCCTACATTCACATCGGGTATCTCCGACTTATGAAATAGAAAGCGATAAGCACTACTATTAAGTGTATATCCTATAAAGATACAGTCAATCGTTCTGGGACCGATCTTAACTTGTTTTGGACAAGGCACTTCAACCTTGGCCAGACACCCCACACTTTGAGGTATTTATATGACGGTTTACGTCCTTTCCATAATTCGTAAGGGGTCACATCCTTACCCTTAAGTGGAATTTTGTTCAGAATAGAGTTAGCTATCAAGACAGCTTCCCCCCACATGTTCTGGGGCACACCTGAACTTATCAACATAGCGTTCATCATCTCTTTCAGAGTACGGTTCTTGCGTTCAACAATACCGTTTGATTGAGGCGAGTATGGAGCCATTGTTTGATGTATTATGCCCGCCTGGGCACATAGCTTCTCAAACGGCGCTACATATTCACCACCTCGATCACTTCAAATTGCTTTAATTCGGGTACTTAGCTGATTTTCAGCCTCAGCTTTGAAGTTCTTAAACGCTTCAATAGCTTCGTCTTTACTCCTTAAGAGGTAAAGATAACAGTACTTTGTGCAGTCATCGATAAAAGTAATGAAATACTTTTCCCACTTCTAGTTTGCACAAATTCCAAATCACACACATCTGTGTGGATCAACTCTAAAGGTTATGTGCTTCTTTCAACAGAGTGAAATGGCAACTTGGCCAGTTTGGCCTCAACACAGATTTCACACTTCTTACATGTGTCTACCTCTTTCAACTTTAGTAAATCCAAGTTTGCTAATCGTTTTATAGCATTTAAATTAATGTGTCCCAATCTAACATGTCATAGATCAGAGTACTCAACCAAATAAGAAGAAGTAGAAACATTCTTATTCATATGTGCTCGGCGCACAGCCATTACATTCATTTTGAAAAGTCCATCAGCAACATAGCCTCTGCCTATGAACTTTCCGTACTTGGTAAGTATAAACTTATCAGACTCAAAGACAAGCTTAAAACCATTCTTTACAAGAAGATAGCCCGAGACTAAGTTCTTGCGGATGTCTGGGACATGCAACACATCCTTCAGCGTTAGCTCCTTCCCAGAGGATAACTTCAGAACCACAGTTCCGATTCCAACCGCTTCAGATGAAGCCTTATTGCACATATGCAACTTTCTGCCTTCAACAACATTATAGACAGAGAACACACCCTTGTCCAGGCAGACGTGACAAGTAGCACCTGTGTCCACAAACCACTCCTTAGGGGTTTCAACATGATT
This sequence comes from Lavandula angustifolia, assembly GCA_028984105.1. NCBI lineage: Eukaryota > Viridiplantae > Streptophyta > Magnoliopsida > Lamiales > Lamiaceae > Lavandula > Lavandula angustifolia. The sequence continues at coordinate 12,828,267 of CM054805.1, forward strand.
TATTTCTGACACAACACAGGCCAGATCATCATTCACCTCATCATGTTCAGCAACATGAGCATGTTGGGGAGCTTTCTTCTTTTTGGGCTTTCTGCATTGGCTTGCCATATGGCCATGTTTGCCACAGTTGTAGCATTCCCCATTAAACTTCCCTTTCACAACCTTCTTGCCTTTGGCAGACTGGTCAGAGCGCTTTCTCTTGCTTGGACCACTACGTTCCAGCAAGTTAGCTTTTTCATCGATCGAGCCCCTCGGTCTTGGATCGGCTTTTCTGTTGTCTTCCTGAATCCTGAGTTTGACAATCAGATCCTAAAGAGTCATTTCCTTCTGCTTATGCTTCAGGTAACTCTTGCAATCCTTCCACGAAGGAGGCAACTTCTCAATCATTGACGCAACAGTGAAGGCATCGGGAATATTCATCCCTTCTGCATGAACAGAGTGCACAACAAGTTGAAACTCTTGCACTTGTTCCATGACAGAAAGACCATCTTGCATCTGGTGAGCCAGATACACAGCCACAACAAATTTCTTTGTTCCGGGCGTCTTCGATTTTGTACTTCTTTTCAAGAAGTTCCCACAGATCCTTTGAGTTGTTTGTATCTGCGTAGACAGAATACAGGGCATCTTCCAGACTATTCAAGATATAGTTCTTGCACATGAAGTCTTCATGACGCCATTGTTCATATGCATTCTTCTTGCTCTCATCATTCTCTTCAGCAGCAATGACTGGAGCCTGCTCTTTGACATATTTCGCCGGGCCAATAGTAGTCAGGTAGAACATCATCTTCAATTGCCAAGTCCCGAAGTCAAGACCAACAAACTTGAATGATTTTTCGGCTTAGGCGGGAACCCGGTAAGACCCTTGCCCCACCGATTGCTTGTTGGAGGTTGAACCGGTGTTGGACGCCATTTCCAAAACTTTAGTAGGTCATAATACTTGTCCCGCGATCGTTGGTTATAATATAGCCGAACCTTGGAAATGCGTACAAAATAGTAACAAGTAATTGAAAATGAAATAGAAATTGAGATACTAGATTACAACCGATTTCGTATCCAATAGAGGCGGAGACAACTTTACGGTATTCACGGGCGAACGTCCGGGGTTGATGATTCTCCCGGGTATGAAATGACAAAGCCGGACGGACAAAAAGTTGAGTCGAGTTTCCTCTTTCCGCAAGACAGATGTGCCCCGGCTAGTGCTCACGGATTGGCAATCTGTCCCCAAAGATAAAATAACTTTCCTCCTTCCGTAGCGCACCGCAACCGGAAAGGCTCCGTGAGACCGAACCAAGGCACGAGCCGGGCGGACATAGAACTAGACTCATAGATGCTTGTGTGTAGTGTATGTTATGTTGTGTTGTGTGTTGTGTGAAATGCTTGTAAGATGCATCTATATATATAAGCAAAATCCACCATGTCGAGGGATTAAAGGCATTAAAGATCTACTCCACTACTTGCTCATTAAGAGACATCACTTGAGACCTTCAAGTTCTCCATTGGATGCTTCTAGGTCCTCAAGACCCTTGAAGTGCCAACAACTCGCAGGTAGCTCAACAGTCACACGAGTCTACTTGCCCGGGACACGAGCCAAGTAATGGATCAGGCAGGCTGGCAGTACTTGCATCCAATTATGAAAATGCCCCCATACGTGACCAACTTAAAACACACATTTCTCACTCACCGAAATTCAGTTTTGAGAATACGAACGTGGTCACAACTATTTAATCATGGTTAGACTAAAATATTAATTAGTCAAAACCAAATTTCCAACAATTGCATGTTCCTAAATCTGATCAAGACAATGCAGTAAAGTAAAGTAGATTAGTCGTTGTTTTTCAATTATTCTTTTCTTTCCTAAATACTGTAGACATGTCTTATGAATAAATATTTGTGTACCAAATAAACAAGAAAAAAAGAAAATGATTGCGCCCAAGTCAATTTTCAACAATCTTACAGTGATAGTTAATCGTAATCTACAACTATTTTGCACTACGAACCTATTACATGTAAATTTATTATACATCTTAGTGATTTTTTTTATTTCTCTTTAGATATCATATATGTGTCATCATCTTAGCAAGTTGGAAAGTCATTCTTCATTTTTATTGGCAATGTCTTACAATACTCTTGACAATTTTTTAAAAATATGATGGATCCAAGAATATGAATTAAAGATTGTTGAATGATAATGAATAATATAAGATTTGAAGATCTAAAAAATCCTATTGATTGATGAATCAATATACCGTAATAGATATTCAGCTTAGTTGAGCTCAACAGGTTATGAGCTCAGCAGGCTTGATAACGTTTTTCTTTAATTGCTCAAACTGAGTGGAGTATTACGTTCAACAATTTCTGAAGACCAGCTGTCTGAAGACTTAGTATGATTCAAGAACCTACCGAATGTTAATTGAGGAGTGAGTAGAAACAACGGTCAATTAACTAAAGACAAAAAGAATGTCAGTAGAGATTGACTCAGTAAAGTTTCTGGGTAATTTATTCATAGGAAGTCAACTCAACATCAGTATTGAAGTTTGAACAAGCCTCACATACCAACTGACCTCGACCAATGAGAGACTGCCAATGTTGTACACGATCTGACATAAAGTAGCAGTCAACTCTGAAAAAAAAAATCTCTATAGTACTATTCAAATTTGAAGAGAAGACCATTTTTGTTTATCGTGTTGCTATAGTGTTTAGTTCACCCTCCAACGGATTTATTCACAAGTCACGACTATAAATAGATATCGTCTTCCTTACGTTGAAAACACCATGAACACAAACCATTCAAGCTCATAAACTGTAGCAAACTCAAAGCATATTCAGTAGGGAACCTTAGAACCGATAACATATCTTCCAAGTCACTAAGCTAGGTAATCTAATTCCCCTATCTATATATCCAAGTTAACCTTGTGATATCATAAGCTTAGAAACCGAAGAAGTTCATCACTGAACTGTTCTTATTGTAAGAACTTCTTCATAGTTGGACAAAAACGGGAAAAAATCAATTTTGACCCATTATCTTGGCGTTGGATTCACTTCGGCCCGTTATTTTGGTCGAGTCCAATTTTAGTCCATTATTTTGACAATTAGTCCATTTTTTGTCCGTTTTTCTAAATCGTCCCAATTTGTCCAATTTGAGTCCGCGGAGAGTGTAGACACGCGCCGGTATTAAAAAAAATTAAAAAAATCATTTTAAATCATATTTTTAGTATTAGAACATGTTTGCAATATCAATTTGAGTTCTTTATATTATAAATATCCAATTTTAATCAATTGTGTTAAAAAATTAAAAAAGGAGTTGACTATTTTTCTTGATATTTGAGATTTTTACCTTTTTCTTAATTATTCGGGTCTATCTCCGATTCTAAGATGTGAATTAACTTCCCATGATCATTATAATATAATAACATTCAAATCAATGAGAGTATTTTGAATTAGTGGATAGAGCTCTAAGACCACTATGTTGCATTATGGAACAACACTTGGAGCATTCACAATGAGGTAAAAACATATTCAAATAAAAGATCAATAGAAGACTAGAAAAGAGAGACAGAGGATAAGAAACAACTATTTCTACAAAAAAAAAAATATAGCCTAGATATAAAAATAAATAACATGTCCAAGAAAAATAAGAAAAGTTTCCCTTCAGTAAAAGAAATGTCACACAACTTGTAATATAGAGGAAGGTATAGAACCTTGACAAAAATCTTAAGCATTTGACAGGAACCAAAATTTGACAAAAACTACAATAATTGAACACCAAAATCACTTCATAAATCACAATCAAACAATTTCATACTTCCTGTTTCCAAGACCAAGCATACCATACTCGAGATTCCTACCCTGCCCTGCAACAAAAAAGAAAATCAACCCTATCTTGAAACTTGAAACAACAGATGAAAGTCAAGAGATCTACACACTTTATAACAGATGAAAGTTTGTCTTAAACACAGAGATGTGCTGCAATAGAATAATTTTCCATTGTATACATAACTACTGTTTGGTTTAATCAAGTTTAATCAAGGTGCAATTCATGTAATAGAGCACAAATTGATGGTTTATCTAATTGATGAAAAGTGAAAACTTTTCTGATAAGGGAGTCCACTTCTTACTTGGCGCTGGAAATTTAATTTAATAAAGCACAAATTTCAGTATTCGAAAACAAAAGATAATGACAGCTTATGTGAAACTCAATACCCAAAAAATACCCTTTCATAGTTGCAAAAGTACAACCTTGAACTTGGTTTTACATTGGAACAACCTAATATTTCCTCTGGTAATAGCAACAGCAGCAAGAAAAAAAGAAAAAAAAATGAATTTTTACCTCCAAGAATTTGATGGTGTATCGAAGACCCCACTCCCTTCTTCTTCCACACTTTCGATTGAACCTCCAAAGAAAGGAGAATTTCTACTGCATAAAAAAATTGAAGGAAATTAGGGTTCTTCTAAAAGTGCCTCTCTTCTTGTTTTTTTATGATGTTGGGTAGAAATTGAAAAAGGTTTAGGATTTAACTTTTAATTTTCTTCTCCAGCGAGTGTATCACACGGCCACGCGCTTCACGGACTAAAATTGGACAAATTGGAGCGATTTTGAAAAACGGACTACAAACGGACTTATTATCAAAATAACGGACTAAAATTGGACTCGACCAAAATAACGGGCCGAAGTGAATCCAACGCCAAGATAATGGGTCAAAATTGATTTTTTCCCGACAAAAACCCTTAAACCCTAGTGTTTGAAACCCTTGTAAAGTCACTAAGACTATATAACTACTTGAGATCTGTCCTGCAAACAGATCGACTGAGACTTTTTCAATATAATCTAATCAAGAACTCTTGGAAAGAGGAAAGTGGACGTATGATCTTGCATATCCGAACGACTCTTAAATCTGTGTGTCGTTTACTATTTCATTGATTCTTGTTTATCTTGCATAAAACTAATTTTCAAAATGCATACATATATAGATTTTCAATAAAGACTTGTAAGACACGCACAAATATACTGAACCGTCTTTTTTTTTTCCAGTAAAGAAACGTTTTTCAAAGAGACGATGAAATCTGGCCTACACATTTCGGCACACATTCTGATATTGAAATGCTAGTTAAATGACTGGTGAACAGTTCTCAGTAGACTAAAACACTCAGCCCACGCGATCAGAAACCATATTTGGCAAGCTAAATTTATTCAGCAAGCAAACCCAGTGACTACTGAGTTTCGCGTCTGATTTCAAACTTGGATTCAGGTTAATTCAATCCCTCAAAGACACTTGAAGACTCATCTATATGGACCAACAAAGATTAATAATATGTTAAATAATATTTTTTCAAATACCACACTAAAATTAAAGATTCAACACATTTCTTGGAAAGAGTACAAATACCATAAGGATTCTCTATCCCGTTTTCTTTGTGTTTCGTTCCATATTCCACTCTTTGGAATGATGAGACTTGTTTATTTTAATAATCACTAAATATAATTATTTTCCATGGTTAACAAATTTCAAGTATGGTATGTAATTATTAAAAAAAATATGTGTCCTCATTCAATTAGTGGAACATCAAATAAGACACAAGAAATGAAATAGAGAATATTAACAATAAAATATGATTGAAAGGACTCTTTGAACTTTATTAAATTGTAGAATACATGTATTTATATTTTATATTAAAAGTAAAAGTTTATTTATTAGGACAACTTTTGGATAAGCTGTTTTAACATTTACCAATTCTTTTTAGATAATAAATAGGATCCGAAACCTTATCATATTGTGATTTTTTTTTTGTGATGATGGAAAATCATAATTATTTTTAGGATAAATTAAAAACTAGAGTATATAATAATAATCAACAATAATCCTAAAGCCTGTCCAGCATAATATCCTTAAAAATAGGATAAAGACGAAACATATTAAAGATACATCTTCTAACATATCTTCAAAATATGCGCCGTATAATCTTGGATTTCAGTAGAATTCGGAAATCAAGAAAAGACCGTGACAGGTAAATACTCGGAGAGCCAGTAAAAAGTGAGATTGGCAAAGAGAAGGTTAATACCCAAACCAAATTAAGGAGGGATTTGGATTTCATTTTCCATAATGCAAGGGATTATCGTGATTGAAAATCGATTCCCATATAATTATCTGGATCTCTGATCCAGCCCTTCATCCCTGTCCTTTTCCTCCATCTATTTGTTTTCATCAAATTCGTAAATTTCCTCAAAAATCTTCGAGCTAGAAGACAAATCCTTTCTGTATATGTTAAAAAAGCTGATACCCACCAAGAAAACCAAGTAAAGATTAAATCTTGGTACGGAAATTCTTGAATCGGGAGAGTAATTTTCTGGGTTTTCTGAGGTTGAGATGGGCAAGGTTGCTGTAGCGGCGGCGGTGGTGTGCACGGCGGTGGTGTGTGCTGCTACTGTTCTAGTGGTGAGGCGGCAGATTAGGAGCTCCGGGAAGTGGGCGAAGGCGGAGGCGATTTTGAGGGAGCTGGAGAAGAAGTGCGGCACTCCCGCCGCCAAGCTCCGCCAGGTTGCCGATGCTATGACGGTGGAGATGCACGCCGGCCTCGCCTCCGAGGGCGGCAGCAAGCTGAAGATGCTCATCAGCTATGTTGATAACCTTCCCACTGGGTATGCTATTATGTTTGATCTGAACCATTGTATTTCTGTTTTTCTATTTAGATTTGATTGGTATTTGGGTTTTTATCGGGACAATTGATTTGAATATTATCAAGGTTTGGTGTTCTATAGTGTTAGTTTTGGAATTTGAAGTGCTGTCAGAGTATGTTGTTTTGTTCAAATATCAGCAAAACTGCTTTCCTTGCCATGCTGATTCCCTCTTATTGTTTTGATTGGTAGGGTCAGCTCATAGATATATGAAGTTTTGTGTTTATAGTTAGTGTCTTATTTGCAATACATCATATAGATCCAATTTTGTACCATAATTGAGGCAAATATTATGATTTTAGGCTTGGCTTACTGTCAGTGTAGCTAGTTTATGTTATTATAGTTGGCATGGATTAGTTTGTGGTTCCAGTTTGTAGATGTCATTATGCATACATGTTCAACTTGCAATGCTTCCATCCCTCACCTTCTCCTTATATCTTTAGGCTAGATCCACATAATACTTATCATATCTACCTTGACTTCCTTTTTTTTTTCTCGTTCCCTGCAACTATCATGATTTAGAGAATAGCAATTTTGAGATTCTTTGTCAACGTGGATCGCAAGATGTTAAACATATTTCATCTAAAACATCCTCCATTGAGATGAGAGGAATCCTTGCCTATTTCAAGGAACTTTTCGCTTGATAGACATATTCACTTTAATTTAAGTGTTATCTTGAACTTTTGATTTGCTTGTCATCCTTTGGAATGCTGTGACAACAAGCACCAGCTTTCCCTTTCATTTTGATGATTGTTTTAATAGGCATCAGCTATATTGTGCTTTTCTATTTTCATTTCTTCTAATTTGTGCTTAACCTTTTTCCATGTATTGAGATTTTGGAGTTGGTTTGTTTCTGGATTGACTTTGTATTCGGTAGATGTTGTAATCTTAGTCTCTTTACTCCCAGTATGTATATGGAAGTTTTTATATATGATTATATAGAATAAACCAAGCAAATTATTCTGTTTCACAATGATAATTTCAACAACACCTCTATTTAATAATCAATACAGTTCTGCATTGCTAAACATCCCCCCACCCCCCCACCCCACCCCACCCCACCCCACCCCCACCCCCTCTAAGCGATAGAAATATCTTGCAAGGGTATGACTCCTCAATTTTCTTTCAGGAATGAAAACGGATTGTTCTATGCATTGGACCTTGGTGGAACAAATTTCCGTGTTATGCGGGTACAGTTAGGCGGTAAAGACAATAACATCAAACAGGAATTTGACGAAGTTTGTATTCCTCCACATTTGATGGTTGGATCATCTCATGTGAGTACATATTCATACGGCATGAAATTATGTTTGTGTTTATTTCCATTCACTAATTCTCCTAATGGTTGTGGTTCAGGAATTATTTGATTTCATTGCCGAGGCACTCACAAAGTTTGTTGCTACAGAAGGGGAAGAGTTCCAACTTCCACCTGGAAGGCAAAGGGAGCTTGGTTTCACCTTTTCCTTCCCTGTTAGGCAATTATCATTAGCATCAGGAACCCTAATAAAGTGGACCAAAGGCTTCCTTATAGAAGATGCGGTTCGTTTCTTACTTCCTTCTCCCCGCCCCATTAATGTCTTGGTGATCTGACCACTTTTCATATGTCAAGCCTCTCGTTCTTTTTCGTTGCACATCTGATTATAACAATATGAGTAAACGAGTCTACGAATTATTAGATTCTAGCAAAGTCCCTCTACTATATGCTAGAATAATTTGTGAATCTATTATTTGGCTCCATGCTTTATCAATTTGACTTTTTCAGGTTGGCCAAGATGTGGTGGGGGAGCTGACAAAAGCAATGGAAAGAGTTGGCCTTGATATGCGCGTGACTGCTTTGGTGAGTCTCTTTCTGAAGTTCTGCTGTTATACAAGCAGTATTCTCACTCATTTCACACACCGCAGAGTTGAAGGATCATCTAAGATTTTTTTTTTTTTTTTTATTTTTTATCCTTTTTTCGTTTTGATAAGTCATCTGTAAGAATTTTTTCACCGGATGTCTAATGCAGGTCAACGATACTGTTGGGACATTAGCTGGAGGACGATACAGCGATACGGATGTCATTGCTGCTGTGATCCTCGGGACAGGAACTAATGCAGCATACGTTGAACGAGCACATGCAATTCCAAAATGGCAAGGTCTACTACCAAACAGCGGAGAAATGGTTGGTTCTTATTCCGAATTTTCCCATTGCTTAATGTTTGTCGGATTTAGCTGAAAAATTCCTCTTGCTTTCCTTCACAATTTATTAAGTAATTCAATTAACTTGAATTCCTTCTTATTGAAGGTTGTAAACATGGAGTGGGGTAATTTTCGCTCATCCCATCTTCCTCTTACAGAATATGATCAAAGTCTTGATGCTGAAAGTTTAAATCCGGGAGAACAGGTACTTTAATTAGTGTTGTCTATCTACTATTATCGCTTCCTCCGGTCCTAATTTCTGGAAAACTGATTATCCTTTGGCCTCTCTACCTTATTCTTCTCTTGCCACTGCAGATTTTTGAGAAGATAATTTCTGGCATGTATTTGGGAGAAATCGTGCGTAGAGTCTTATGCAGGATGGCTGAAGAGGCATCCTTTTTCGGTGATACAGTTCCATCCAAACTCAAAATCCCATTCATACTGAGGTAAACATATTTGCACTTGAGGCAGAAAAGACATTCCATTCATGTCGGCTTGTTTCTTTCGAGTCTTGCTTGTGTTAAATATTTTGTTGGTGTTCTGTTTAGACTAGGGCAGTCAATCGGTTAGGTAAAAAAATTCGGTCCAGTGTTTGGTTTTCAGTTTTTCTCAGATTAACCAATCAATTACCCAAGCGAAACTGTTTGACTATTTTTTTTTAAAAATATTGATCATATCCTATAATATTTATATTTTTTTAAAAAAAGGAAATTGTAATTCTATATTGTAACTTTTTTTTATTCTCCTTGGAATTTCGGTTAGAACGGAACAAAACCGAGCAAAAATTTCTCATTTTGGTTCCGTATTTGGTTTTGCAAAATAGAGAATTGAAACATTCAGTTTAATTTAATTGACAGCCCTAAGTTAGACTTGAATCTCGCATGTTCATCTCAAATATGGTCCGGCAACGAAAGAATCATGATTTGGTTAATCATCCTGCCTTTCTTGGTTCAATTGCATGCTCCTTTATCTTCTTATATGGTTAACCAGAGTTACACTGTGTGCAGGACACCGGACATGTCGGCTATGCATCATGACACCTCGCCCGATCTCAAAGTCGTCGGGAGCAAGCTTAAGGATATCCTAGAGGTATTTCTCACCTTCAAATACTCAACTAATTTGTTTTCATCATGATGTCACAGCCTAAAATACTTCCATTTGTAAACAGATAAATAGTTCTTCCTTAAAAATGAGGAAAACGATTGTGTTGATATGCGACATAATCGCCTCGCGCGGGGCCCGTCTTTCGGCCGCTGGCATTCTGGGCATCATCAAGAAACTGGGGAGAGACACCGTAAAGGAGGGAGGAGAGAAGCAGAGGTCGGTCATAGCTTTGGACGGCGGGTTGTTCGAGCACTATACTAAATTTAGGAACTGTATGGAGGCCACTCTACAAGAGCTTCTTGGTGATGTTGCGGATACCATTGTGATCAAGCATTCGAATGATGGATCGGGCATTGGAGCGGCTCTCCTTGCAGCCTCGCATTCCCAGTACCTCGAAGTTGAAGAGTCCTGACCGGTGATGCTGTTCAAGGTTTGTATATTTCGAGTTGTTTGAGGTTTGGTTTTATGTAGGGATATGGGTAGCTTTTGCCTGCTGTAGTTCTGGAAGTTATATCCCAGTTTAACGTCTATAACTATGATTCAGATCGGCCGTTTCTAGTCGGCAGATTCCCTTTTCAAGACAGTCAATAAAGTGAGGGATAACATTGCTTGGAAATTTTTGGTTGCTTCTTTTCCAATTATACAGGCACAGTTATGAGAAACTAAATTATTGAATATAAAAGGCAAGATGTGACGAGGCCAAATTGAATTGAGTTTTAAATATTATTCAAAACTTAGAATGCACATCATATGTGGGTTTTAAATAGTTCATTGAGAATTTCCCAGTAATACTTTATATTCATATTCCAACGGAGAATCTCGAAGTCTCAATCAAGTAAATATTTTTGAAGAGTTAGTAAGGGTAACACCAGCAACTGGTTTTTAAAACCAAATTTTTATTCTGTTACGCCAGCTTTTTAAAATCTACAAATTTTTTAACATTTTTCACTCTAATCAAATACTTTTTATATGACTATCAATAATACATACACACAACCACATTTATATATGACTCAAATTTTGAGAACTAGAATTTTCAACCACATCTTAACAAAAATGAATGAAGGATAATAATATTGAATATGTGATATTTTTCCATAAAATACATGTATACATGTCCTACAAAAGTTGAATGGCTATTTTTTCCATCACGTTAATACTTCAATGGCTATACAGCCATCAACGACTATTTTGGCCATTCATACATGTTGAGAAATGAGGATAAATTTAAAAAATTGAAATTAAAATAATGAAATGAGCATTAATTTAAAATAATGTTACCATTCACCCATTCATTAATATCATTAAGTACAAATACAATTACATTAAATATCACTATATTCATTTCGAGAAAATGAAGAATAAATGCGGCTGACTTCTTCCAAAAGTTTTTTACGCGCGCTGTCGTGACAACACAATCACATGCAAGGATGGTTCCAGTCTTTAACAAAAAGGCCAGCTTCTGTCTGGAGAAACTGTTTAACTTCTAGGCATGGATCCCAATCCCAAAAATCTAGAACGCCAACTTTTAGCATATTAAAAACTTTACCAAAAAGTTCCGGTTAGCTACCCTAATTATTTACATTGAAGGATGAAAATTCATGGACCCCTTCACATATTAGATGGCAAGGAGACACGAGCAAGTGACACCACATTATCAGGGAAAAAAAAATCAATTTTCATTCTTCAGGTAGGCTTTAGTCCGCTTTTAGTCCTTTATATTAACATGGTCCAGTTTTAATCCGTTAAGTTGTATATCAGTCCAACTTTTTGTTGATACAGAGACGAGCTTCAGGTGTAGAGGGGGGAGGGGGGTGAATACACCTGAATGCAAATTCAAAACTCAGAATGCGAAAGTCAGCTGATGCTGAAAATTGCTAATGAACTTGTCAGTTAGCCAAATAAGCTTTCTCGATCATGTGAGCATAGATTCTCCTACTAAGTACAGTCCTACTAACTTATGTCAATGAACAGTAGCTCAGCAACAGAGGTTGTGTGCGGAAGTGTAGGCCCTTAAAAGAGTCGTCTCAGTGAAAATCCGTTTTATGCTTGTTTGATTAAAAATCAGTTGAATGTAGAATGAATAGTTAATCAATGGAACAGTTAAAATCAACACAGACGATTTTTAAAATGGTTCGGACACGCTGGGTCCTACGTCCACTGTCCTGAACTAAGCAAGAGTTCTTGTATTAATTATACCGAGCAAGCCTCGGTTGATGCATTCACGGGACGTATTTTTACTTGTTTGCTTATCCTGAGCAAGCCTTAGTTAATATGTGCGCGGGACAAATATCTACTTAGAGTCGTAGTAACTTTACGAGTTCTTAACTTTTTAAGGTTAGAATTTCTCCAACTAAGAAGGAGTTCTTACAATAAGAACAACTAAAAAGATGAACTCCTTTGAGGTTCTAAGCTATTGAATATTACAATAAGCACGCTTAAATAGAGAAAGGGAACAAGAATTCTCTAGAGAGAAGAACTAAGAAGATCTAAATCTAAGTGCAAGTTCTTTGCTTGAATATCGTTGTAAGTTCGCCGAGAGAGTGTTTGAGCTTTGATTGCTTTGGTTTTAGGTGTCTTTACGCACGAACACTCTTCTATATTTATAGTCTCCGATTTGTGAATAGATCCATTTGCGGGGAGATTAGACACGTGTCAAATAAGACAAGGAAAACGACCATAATAATTTGAGCGTTGATTAGAGGACTTTAGAGATTTCCTCTTTTTTCCGGCTAGGAGCGGACTTTATGGCGGGAGCGGGGTAAAGGCGGTTGTTGGCTCCCTTATTAGTCGAGGTTTATGAGAGTTGGTGAGACTTGTTAAAACTGCAAAGTACGATGAGTTGACTTCCTTTGAATTTTCGGACCTTCAACTAATGTACCTCCATTGACATTTGTGCGAACAATTCGGTTTGCGGGCTCGAAATCCTTTGCGGATTTAGTTGATCGATAGATGTCCAATTGACTTCCTCGATGCGAGTTCTCCGTCGAGTGCATAATCTTCTACTAAATGCGCAACTGTCGAACTCTAGCCTGCTTGGGTTCCTAACAGCTGAACTTCGACTATGCTATTCTGATATCGAAGACCCATCATTCAACAAGGGGTTTTGAGATCTTCAAATCTTATTAAG
>CM054805.1:12841849-12960312 GCA_028984105.1 Lavandula angustifolia
AAAGAGGGAAAAAGAAGAAGATCGTCTCCAACGGATCTATCCTTCTCTCCACTCTATAAATAAGAGGGATCACTCAAGATTCGAAGCACACTAACACGAAGCAAGAAACGCACGTGAGCATTCAAACGAGCGAAATTAACGTACTAAGTCTTCCGCAAGAATCAACCGAGTTATCTCCTAAGTAAAAAGACTACATACAAACCTCAAAAGGAACCAAGTCGAACCGACATAAGCCTTTCTAGTATCCAAGCGACCGACACGAACCTATAGCTAAACCCTCACCCGTCTCGTCGCTCTGGGATAGCTACATTCTCGTTCCTTATCCCTCTAACCCTAAGCTCACTTGTTATATCCATAGCTTATGACGAAGGAGTTCACATTTCAACCCAATCCTTATTGTAGTAAGGACTCCTTCATTGTTGGAGAAGTTTGTCAAACACTTAAAGTTTGATAGAATTGTAAACCGGACTTGCTCAAAGATAATCCCCCAAGCCACCGCTTTTGTCCAGCCAGTACAAGCCGACCGAGACTAACTAAGTATAATAAATAGCCTCCCCGATCTATCGAGACAAGCCGGACGTAGGGATTGTTGATATCCGAACCACTTTAAAAATATCTCGTGTCGCTTACTTACCAAGCTTACATTGATTTTACTGTGCATACCCAACATCATATTTAAAATCGATTTAACCGTCTCAGCATTCTCAACTTCTTATCTACTCGAATCCGAGACTTGCATAAAACGTTTTCCTCATTAAAACCGATTCGGGGCCTACACAATTCCGCACACCGAACTCTCACCGATCGATACCGACTTCCGACCTAGTCAGGCAGCGCATCTCACCGAGTCGGCACTCTTAAATTTCCTTTAACACGATTCGGTAATGCTGCTGTCGGTCTCGCCGAACTATTTCAGCATGGCACCTTCCCCAATAGGACTGTCTCGTGTTCGAAAGTTGAGAAATTTGGATTCAGTGTGTATTCACCCCCCCTCTACACCCGAACTCACTCACGGGACCAACACCGAGCCTTGGTGCTAACAACGATCTTCTCGTTCCTTAGGATCATAAAAGTATCCACCATTCGCTTCCTTCTCGATACCCTATGAACAACATCACTCTGTACGTTTTTCCTATTTGTCGGCCCGCCTATTTAGCACATAAGCGTGACAACCCCAAATACTTAAGTGGTGCAAACTAGGCTTATGCCCATTCCACAACTCGAAAGGAGTCTTTTCTACCGACTTGGAAGACACATGGTTCAACAAGTATGCCGTAGTTCCTGTGGTATATCCCCAAAAGGAAACCGGCAAAGTCGCATAACTCATCATCGACCGAACCATCTCTAAGAGAGTTCGGTTCATTCTCTCTGACACACCATTCTGCTGATGCGTGCCTGGTGCTGTCAGTTGGGATGTAATCCCACATTCAGCCAAGTAGTCCTTGAACTCGCTGGACAGTAATCCCCAAGCACGATTAGATCGCAAAGTGTTTTGATTTCTTTAACTAGCTTCTTCTCCACTTCTGCCTTGAATTCCTTAAAGATTCAAAAGCAATCAGACTTGTGACGAAGAAGGTGAACATATCCATACCTCGAGTAATCGTTAGTAAAAGTGACGAAGTACTCATACCCTCCATGAGCTTGCGTAGATATGGGCCTCACACAAGTAAGAATGTATCAAACTTAATGCTTCGTGACTCTATAACCCTTTACCTTGAAAGGCTTAGTCACCATCTTTCTTCCAAGTAGTTCGCAAGTTGGAAATTGGTTCAACTTGGAGAGACTCCAATGATCCATATTTCACCAACTTTTGGATCCTACTTAGATTGATGTGACCTAGTCGCAGATGCATAGATAAGTTTGATTTACCTTAGAAGACTCTTTCCTCTTCTTAGGATTTGATGATGAGGAAGCAAGATTAAGAGAAATACGTGGTTTGCAAGTAATAGTATATAAAGATCCGCTTAATAGCCCTCTAAAAATAAAATCACTCTCTTTCATGAGAGAAACATCACTTTCAAAACATAATTTATAACCATCCATGGTGTAGAGTTTTGAAATAGAAATTATGTTTCGCCTAAACTCCTAGAGCACATATAAAACATTTTTATGTACTAAAATAGAACTATCAAAAGATAGATATAAATCTCCAATGTCAATTGTAGAAACTCTCGATCCATCGCCCACTGAGACAACAACCTCGCCATCACTCAATTCCCTTTTCTACAAGAAACCTTGCAAGGTGTAAAATGATCGCATTGTCCCCGAATCAACTACCCATTCGGGGTAGAAGAGGAAACAAGAACAAGCTTCGCATAAAGAGCGACTCACGCCTCTTTCTCGCTTTGACTTGACATCTAGATAACAATTCTTCCAAAGTCGTCCTTTCTTACCATAATTGAAGAACTTTCCTTTCTCCTTTCGCATTCGCATACCGCTCTGGAAGGACCGTGTTCTTACTCCCTACCGCTTGCTCTTATTGAATTGACCACCCTATTTGCTCTTTTTCTAGTTTCCGCTTCGGAGGATTCCTTGAGCTACTAGTGATGTTCAAGACTTGAACACTCTTGCTCTTTCCTATAACCTCTTTGGATCGCTAGCAAAGAATTGAGTAACTTACTCGTGAGTAATCTTAATCTTTCACATAGCGGTCCTAAAATGTAAGCTCTTATATGACATTGTAAGAGCATTTATAGTGACTCGTAAGACTTCTCTTCCACTCTTTAAAATTTATTAAACCCGCTTGGGTTCGATTGGTGAGACTGCTTAGGAACTTGGAATTTTTTTTGAACATACATATCTGAAAAATATAATTAAAAGCATGTAAGAAACTTATATCTCGCACATAATTCGTAATTAATCATCATTGTAACCTTTGAAAAACCAATTATGTTAAATACTCGAATAGCCCCAAGAGATCATACTCGCAAGCCACTCAAAGTGGACGTTTACTTTTGTACCCCTGGACCAGCCTATATACCTAGCTCTTTAATTTCAATCCACGCCTATGTTCTTAAGACAAATGGAATCAATAGTCCAATATCTCCTGGACCATGTCACTATTTAATTAAAACGCAGAAGGGGATTTATCGTGAAGTTGTACCCACGGTGACATCTAAGCTTTGACCATTAATTTGACCGAGTTAACATCAAATTCTCGAAATTGACATACTTACGCAAATCATACCGTATTCAATTTGATTTAATCGGCCATCCTATTTAATTATTATTTATCGGAGTACTCGTGTCACTAGACACATAAGTCACTCAAGTGGACATTTATAGCTTCACTCCTCTACTCAATAATAATTAAATATCTTTTTGGAAAACTCATCTCACAAAACTCGTGGGTTCCAAAATATAAAAGCAAACCACTCAGGTAGACGCTTACTTATATGATTGTTCCACTTTTGTGTAGGAGCCAATTATTGGAGGTCCGATTGAGTGTTTAATATACAAATTAATGGAAAATAATTAAATATTTAATTTAAAATTGCTTAATCTTTTTATTCAAAAGTTTTTTTTTCGATTCATGTTAAATACACATAAATTCTAAAGCATGAAATTACTAAGTGCACATAATAAAATGTGCTCGCGAAAAAATAAAACATGCTTTTAAGACGATGTAAATCATATTTACATGCTTTTCTAAGCGCAATTAATCACATAGACACATGCTAAAGCATAATAATAAATAAATGTGCAAATATGAAATTTAAAAGTTGTTATCTGCTTAAAAACACAAATATAAAAATTAAATCTATCTATTACAAAGCCCGATCAAAATACAAGTCTTCAAAATCTTTGTATCTAAAAACCGCATCGGATTCTCCGCATCGATGCCACATCATCGTGGTGTCGGCCCACATGTGAGACACGCGGCGCATATGTATACCGCCACGCGTGCCAGCGGGATGATGTCGCGCCTTCTTCTCGCGCCAGGACGCCGCCACCGCCGCTCTCCAGCCGGTTCCGACCGGCCGTCCAACACCTAAGGAAGCGCTCGGACGATGGTGAACCGTGAGCCGCCTTCCTTCGCTTAGCACCGGCCGCCGGAACCGCCGGCTGGGAGCGCGTGCAGCTGCACGGTGTCGCGCCTCCATCTCGCCGCGTGCGGGCCGCCTCCCGCACGGCCGCACGGCCTTTCCGGCCTTCCTCCGTCATCTCCAGCCATGCCCGGTGTCGCCTGCATGTCGCGGAGGGCTGTTGCGAATCGCCTCTTGGAGCGCCGCGGACATGGAGCCGTGTAATTATCCAGCTCATCGCCGGCGTGCTCCGCCGCCCCCAAATTCATCCTCTCCGAGCCGCGATTCGATCAATTGAAAGAGGGGAAACAGAATTGGAACACTCATGACCACCGTGTAATGGATTCCTGCTGAGATTAGTTCATCAATTTCCCGAATTTCAAACGATACGCCGAAAAGAATTCATGACGAGCAGAAGAACTTCGGACGTCGATTCCGATCGTATCCGGGATCTGGATGACCCCTTATAACCTATCGACGCCAAGGTCGTGTTGGGTTTGTATACTAAAAGCAGTCTCCGTATTTAAGACCCATTACCATATTATTATTCTCTTATCTAATTATTATAATTGCACAAATTAGTCCATTATCTCACAAGAGTTAGATCATACAGTATGTTGTAGATCACTGAAGACTGTAGTGATTGGTTGAACTAGTGAGATATAAACAAGCTATCACAAACGAGGCAACTTTAGGACTAGTTGTCGATTTAGGCTACAATGAGGATAAGAAGCGACTTGTCTTGGTCACTTGTCTATGTTGGATACAGCTTTATGTATTGATGGATCGCCGTGAGACGTGTTCTTCTATCTCCGATCCGTGTGAAGAACCAAGGTCTCTGAGACTCAACTGATCTTAAGCTTGATGAGATTTCACCGAGTGCACGCAACTAGCTATCACTTTGACTTACTATAGGTGAGGGTCATCACTACCGTATATCTACGTATCTTGGCCGAGTGCCGTTGCGTGTAGCTCAGCCAGGTTATCCGCATCACGCATCCGTATGGGGTCGACTTATATCCCCTTGAGGAACTCTAAAAAGTTTATCATACTAAACCCTACAAAGGTTGAATAAGTTCGTAGTATGATAATAAGGTCGAATGATACTACGCAAGGATAAGATATTAATTGCATTAAGTAGTCAAAAACTTAATCAATTAAAGGATATTTGATATCTTAAATACGAGGATTAACTCAAGTTAAAAATACAAGCTCGACTAAACTTTCGAGATAAAGGGGTAAAGTCAACATAGATTCTTTAGTGGAATGAATCTATGTTTGTGAATTAATTATACATCTGGGCTAAGTATGGAAAATTAATTCACTTGAAGCCCGACTTTATTTCTCGTATTAGGTCCCCCGGTCCGGCCCAAACATATGATCAATTGTATACGACATTTTCTCTCGTACTCACTAGGCCACTTAATTACTCCGGAATTGTTTGGTCCTTTAACGGACCAAAATAATTGGTAATGGGGTAGTGACCCCTTCACTATTGGATTGGGCTTGGGAGTCAAAGGCCCATTAGGGTTTTCTTGAGCAAACCTTTATAAATAGGGAACAAGGGGCCACTTGTCACACTTTTTAGTTTTCTAATTTCGTGTGCCGCATCGTGTGAGTGCGAGTGTTTTTCGTCTTGAGTTTTCTTGCGTCTCCGTCCATCCGGAGTTGGGAGTTCGGGCACGGAACAATCTAGAAGACCTTTTTCTGGACCGAGTCAACAAGATCGTATTCTGGACGATCCTCAAGTACAATTTCGTATAGCTTGTGACAAGACGAACCAAATGGCGCAAGCCGCTGGGCCGGGAGGTCGCCGAACGCGCCGCCACTCGCCACCGCAAGTGGCGGCGGAATACTAGAAAACTAGAGTTTCGGCGAAATTAGGTTTTCTTCCCCCCGCTCGATTTTTGTACCACCCGGATAAAAATTACAGTACAGAAATAGTACACGACATAAGAAATAGGTCCTATCATCTACTCGTGGATTTTCTCATGAGGAAAACGTTTCAAATGGGTCAAAATAGTGGGTCGCAGGCCGCCCCAAACACGAAAATAGCCCAATAACGACGATAAAAACCTTAGACATGCTTCAAATAGCAACAATCAGAGTCTAAACCTAGCTCTGATACCAATTGAATGAATAAAAGGAGTGGAAGAATTCTACCTTCCTCCGTATGTTGTAGTCGCTTTGATTGTTGCTTCTGTTCGTCTTATGATTTGTGTCCCTACCTTTTTCCTCCTCCGTGTGAAGAAAATAATATTTTCTCTCACTCTCTCAAATTCGCGTATATACGCTGGAGAAATATGAATTTTTTGTGTACTAATTATGAAGACCATACTAATAATATAGACTTCAAAAGCTAATATTATATAAATATTTGTAGCCTATTAATTTAATTATCTTCCTAATGGGCTTTTATATAAATTTGCACATAATATAATAAATTAATTTATTGTGCTACTTTTATTAATCAATTAATTGGCCCAGCCAATTAATCCCAAATTAATAACATTATTAAATAATGCAAAATGCATTAATCCATTAATAATGATTTCTGAGAGACAATAAATAACTAAGCAACTAATTGGGCTAGATCATGGATCTAATATAAGAAATAAAGTCGGGCCACAAATTAATTAATTATCTATGCTCAAATTTAGAGAAAAATTAATTAATAAACACAGATTCATTCCACTAGAGAATTTGTGCTGACTTACCCCTTTAATCCAAATTGAGTAAGGGTTTGTATTTTAGACTTAATTGATCCCCGTATTTAATTAATTAATCCCACTCGACACCCTTAAATTAATTAACATCTTATTATATTCCCGAGTAGTGCACTCGACCTTATTAACACACCTCAACTTAATGAACCGGTCGGGTTTAGAGTGCTAATCCTTACGAGTTCCTCAAGCGGATGTTATCAACCCATTTTACTAGGATACGGTTGCAAGATACGCATAACCAACTTGAGCCACAAATGACTATTACCACCCAATCCGGCCGCGATGACGTTCATCATAGTAGGTCAAAGTGATAGATAGTCAAATGATCTCAATCAAGTCTTACCAATCTTAAAATTAGCTAAGTCACCGAGATCCCGGGTTCTCCACTAAGGTCGGGCCAGAGAACACATCTCACCGTGATCCATCAATACACCACCTTAAGTGTACCAAGAATGACAATCGCCCAAGACAAACCACTTCTTATCTAAACTATAGCTTAAAACGACAACTTATCGTTAAGTTGTCTCACTGTGATAACCGCTTATATCTTGTCAAAGTCAACCATCCCGTGTAGTCTTCGTGATACCCGACATACTACACAAATCTAACTTTTATACAAGATAAATGATTACATGTGCAAATATATATTTATTAGATAGTAGAATAAAATAGTGGTAAGGACAAAACACATTGTACACAAGCTTAAAAACCGCTTCCAAGATACAAAATCCCAACACTTTATGGAACCTACCCTTCTACACACAATCACCCACTTATCTACCCACGACCACCCGCTCACCGAAATATATGTGCCGAAACCCAATAAGACAAGTCGGCTCGGGACTGGAGGGAAGTATTTTTTTTTCCGACAAAAACTAAAACTTATTTACTATCATTTATTTGTGTAACAACTACTTTACTAGCCGCCTTTTGTGCTTCTAATATGGGAAAAACGACATGAATCTAATTTTCTTGAAAAAAAATATACTAAAAAAGTTCGGCCAAAAAATTAAAGAACTCACTAGATTAGTTCTATTAGTTGCATCATACGCTTGATGGATCCTAAGTTATCATATTCACGTTTCTACAAAATTTAATATTTTATGCGCTTTAGTTCAAAAATGGTCGTGGTTCATTGTTAATTTCATATTTTTCGCGATTTAGTAGGGCTAAAGTGTTTATCTAAGTTATCTTCACTTTAGCTATTGTTTAAATGTGCTTGTTCGCATACGCTTATCGAATTTTTGTGGAATGTTATGTTGTTCATGACCGTACGATCGAAGTTTTACTGCTCGCGAAGCGTGGCGATGTTGTTAGTTCGTAACCGTGTAACTAGGCGATGGTGATTATAAAACCACATCGCGATAGCTGCTAGTTAATTTAATCTCGTAATTTATTGTTACATTTGTAATTTAATTATTATTAATTTATATTTTATTTTATTACAAATTAGGTGACAACGTGTTATTCTTCTGGGACGGTGGTTATCGGAACAAACTCGAGTGTGAAGGTGGAGATATAGGAGATTCACCTAAGACCGATCCTTCCACTACATACTACGACTCTATTTATCTGGACAAACACTTCCGACGACGTAGAATTAAGGTCCCTTTAAATTGTGATCGGATTTGACTTGATTTTTTTCGAGGTTAGAAGTGATTCAATTGTGTATACTATTCGGAATAATACCGAAGCCGGTCCTAAGCACAACCAATTTCGATCATACTAATTTCTTTGAAGACGATGATGAGGATAAGAATTATAATTGTGAACTCCCCGGAGTGAATGTTGAGCGAATTTAACGTACGGGTTCGAGATCCAACCCATAGCCAAGCTATCTTGAACCGAACCGCTCTACACGTACCGGGTGGACAATGAGAGAATTTGTTACATGGTCGACCTTCATCGTGGTACATGTGATTGCCGAAAGTTCAACTTTGATTTGATCCCCGTGTCGGCAAGCCGCAAAGATCTAGTCGGTAAATAATTATATAGTTATATAATTATCGAATATGTGCCATTATTTGGTGATGTATACTAACTAATTTTCTCAACAACATTGTTAGTCGATCCGTAATTGAATTTTTTGCATCATACTACAAGACAAATAATCTAGTGCAAACGTATTTATCGATGATCATTCCAAATGCCACATCCAAATCATCGGGATTGTACCTCCCCGAGAATTCTCGCCTTCATGGTACGTGCTCTTGTGATTAATCGTCGCCGGGTAGGCGAAGGATGAGTCGAGCTCGACCCGCAATTGAAAGCTCTAATAGACGCCGACAAAAGTGCACTAGATGTCACAACATTAACGATGGTGATAATAGAGCAATGTGTACCGCAAATATTCCCGCCGAAGGTATGTATCAAAATTGTATTAAAGTCGACCTTTTTATTTCCCCGTATAGTAACATATGTATTTATTTAATAACGCATACGGATCTTACTACATTTCCACAAGATACGGATACAAATATGCGTAGACTACGAGCACCAAGGAAATGCTACAACCGTCATTAGATTGGCGATACAATCGAAGTGCCTTATGAATTTTGGCTCGTAGACTCTTATGTAATGTTAATGAAATTATTTTCTTTATAACATTGTCGGGATTTATATGATATGAGTAATATTTACATTTTGTGTGAAATGAGATTTTGGGGTCTGCGCAAAAAGAAACAAATCTATAACTTTTAATCTATCGCCTAGTGGTAATAGATTATTGTCAGTGATAATCTATTACCGCTACCGCTAGCCGATTATCAAATACCACCGCACGATTACTTTATGTATAAAGACAACACTAGTTTCAAATTAAATTATATTATTATACTTTATTTTGCACCCATCTTTTGTTAAATATAAATATTTTTCATCACTATATGTCAATGTAAACATTATGAATCATTATATTTTAGATCTCTCAATCTCAATGTTAGATCACTCAACATTTGAAGTATTCAAATAACTTGAGTATATTTTTTTTTTAAAACAAGTCATATACTTTGAGCCTATTATGGAATCATGTTTCACTAGATCACATTTTAATATTATATATCTTATAATTGATATTATTATAATCAAATTATCTGTTTTCATTTATATAATACATAATTTAGCTAATATATAATTTAGGATAATTCATAGTTCAAACCCTAAATAAGGTTCAAGGTTTGGTTTCACGGACTATCGTGGATTGCTAACTTCCGCCGCACAATCGACTTTTAACTTCTGCCTTTGGTGGGCGTTAATGTATTACTGCATACCTATTAGCACTAGTCGATTATCAAATACTATCAAACGATGATTCTAAATATAAAGACAACACTAGTTGTAAAATAAATTATATCATTATACTTTATTTTACATCCATCTTTCTGTTAAATATAAATTTTTTGAATCTGCATGTGTCAATGTAAACATTATGAATCATCACATTGTAGATCACTCAATCTCAATGGTAAATCACTCAACAATTGAAATAATCAAGTAACTTGATTATATATTTTTTTAAACAAGTCTTATACTTTGAGATTAATATGAGATCATGTTTCACTAATTCACGCTTTAATATAATATATCTTAGAATTCATATTATTATAATCAAATTATCTCGTTTTGGTTTAAAATATCTAATTTAGCTAATATACGCTTTAGGGTAGTTTAGGAGTTCAAACCCTAAATAAGGGTTCGGGGTTGTTGGAATTTTAAATATTGGAAGCAATATTTTTGCTTGTATACAATGTGTTTTCTTTTCCATTGTTTTTATTCTCCTATCCGATTGATTATATTATTGCATGTAGGTCCTTTCTCTTGTATAAGAGTTAGATTGTGTAGTGTGTTGTAGATCACGTAAGACTGCACAATTGGTTGAACTAACAAGATATAAACAGTTATCACAACTGAGACAACTTAAGGACAAGTTGTCGGCTTAAGCCGCAGCTTTAGATAAGAAGTGGCTTGTATTGACCGCTTTTCTATACCGCTACACCGAAGGTGGTGTATTGATGAATCACAAGGGAGACGTGTTCTCCGGGCCGACCTTCCCCCGGAGGACCAAAGATCTCGGTGAATTAATTTTTTCTTAAGCTTGATAAGATTTTAGCCGAGTGCATTTAGCTATCTATCACTTTCACTTATTATGGTGAATGTCATCGCGATCGATCTACGTGTCTTAGGTGATAGTAGTTATTTGTACCTCATGTTGATTATCTCGTATCTTGCATTCGTATCCCCGTTAATTTGGTTGATGATATCCCCGTTAATCGTGGGTTGATGATATCCTCGAAAGGATGAGCATGCTAAACCCGACCAGCTGATTAAGTTCGTGTGTGTTAATAAGGCCGAGTGGTATACTCGTGAATATAATAAGATATTAATTAATTTAAGCTATCAAATGGGCTTAATGAATTAACGAATATTTGTTTCTTAAATACGAAGATCAATTAATTCTAAAATACAAGCCAATACTTAAGTTGAGATAAATGGATAAGTCAGCACAAATTCTTTAGTGAAATGAATTTGTATTTATTAATTAATTTTGCTCTGGGTTGAGCATAGATAATTAATTAATTTGAGGTCCGGCTTTATTTCTTGTATTGATCCTCGGTCTAGCTCAAATAAATGTCCAAAGATTTATTCTACACTCTTAGGAATTTTTATTAATAGATTAATGTATTCATACATTATTTAATAATATGTAATTTATTTATCTGTAATTAATTGGTTGGCCAATTAATTGAGAAATAGGTGGCCCAATTATTACTAATTATTTGGGCTGATATTAATTTATTGAAAACTCATTAGCAATATAATGAGTAATGCGCCACAAATATAATATAATATTTTATAAACATTCTATTATGTAACACGTTTAGAATACAATTGTTAATCCTACAAAGACTGCCGACCAAGATGTGGAATGACCTCTTAAGACCACGTCTATCAAATTTAAAATCAAATATTAGATAATGAAATTATTTTATAATTAATAACATAAGAGTAAATTATGTTGGTCCGTAGACGCGTGCTTCAGTGTGGAGGGGGGGAGAGGGGGGTGTAAATACACCCGAATACATATTCTTTCTCAAACGCAAAAGTCAGCTTTAGCTGAGTGTGCTACTAAACTGTGTCAGAGCTAGATATATCTTCAGATCGCGTGGGCAGAGATTTCTTCTACCGACTTCAACTCTACCGACTTTTGTCGCTTGAATAACATTTTAGTATTGGGAGTTGTGTGCGGAAGGCCTGAGCTTCTCCAACTATGAGGAAGTTCTTACAATAAGAACGCTTTCACAAAATGTGAACTCGCCTCGGGGTTTCTAAGCTAAGGATATTACGCTTAGCTCGCTTAGATAAGAGAAGGGGAACAAGTATTTTCTAGAGATAAGAACCAATGAAGATTCTAATTCTAAGTTCAAGTTCTTCGCCGGATATGCAAACGAGCTTGCTAGAGATTATTTGTGCATCGAAAGCTTTGGTTCCCTCTCGTTGCCTTTCTCGTATGAAGATTCTCCTCTATTTATAGTGTTGGATTTGTCAATAGATCCGTTGGAGAGGGTCTAGCCACGTGTCGAAACGACAAGGAAAACGGCTACTTTAATTTGAACGTTGACGAGTAGGGGCGCACCGTAGAGGTACGCCTCTTTTTCGCCTTAAGAGCATCTTTTGTCGAACAGTAAGGCGCCGTCGGCTCCTTATCGGGTCAAGGTAGAGTGTTAGGTGAGGTTTGTCAAACATCAAGGTCGACTCCCTCTCGAATCCTAGGACCTTCAACCGAAGTGTATTCCTACCGACATTCTTCTGGAGCATTTAGTACGTGGGGCACGAATTCCTTTGCAGATTCAATTGGTGGTCGGCTAACCAACTGACTTCTTCGATACTGATTCCACCAGCGAGTGCAAGGTCTTCTACCGAACTTCGCAGCTACTGAACTCTAGCCTACTGAGTTCCTAACATGCTGAACTCAAACTAAGCTATTACATAATCGAAAGTTCATCATTCAAATTAGGGGTTTTGTGATCTTCAAATCTACAAAATATTGTTCTACTAAATCTCATCCCAACAAAATATAAGTTAAGTACTTGTGTAGTCCAAATCCCCCGTAGATATGATATGATTGTCCATCGCTCCATTTTTTTAAAGTCGTGGGGATTTTCTTCACGCAATTCAATAAAATCTCATACGTTAGCGTTCCTATGGAAATTGATTACACTGATCGATATTCTCAATTATGACACACAACCAAACGTTAATGGTACGAGTTTTATCAAAGCAAGCGAGCATAAAATAAAATATCAAAATGCGGGTCACCTTAAGGTAATAGTCTTCTCTTTGCAATTTCAACCCTTTAATATCATCGTATAACTTCTTTAGCGCCGACAAGAGCTTCCATATTGACAACGTACAAAACCATTATCCGAAATCGATGATCGGGATTGTTGGGATCAAGTCTCGATACTCCAAAACATAGCCCTATAATCAATTGATACTCCTTAACCGAGAAGCGAATATTTTCTAAACCAACACGTACCACTCATGCTCCGTAGTAGGACGAGTCAACACCTCATGAGTGAATACGACAATTAATGCTTTACGAGCATTAATTCCATTTCTAACTCGCAAAAATCACCAAAGCAACCCAATATAAATTTTTCTAACGAATCGACTTTTTTCAAAACCTCAATTATATCGTTTATCGTATCAGCCTCAAAGTAGTACTTCAAGGTGCCTTTAAACCCTTGTAAAGATTATCTCTTCCAAGTCCATTCACTCTACAATTTTAAAAATCAATTTAGGCACATCACAACATCTATCTTTTACATATCTATTGTCATAAAATCTTGAACGCATAATCGAGGATAACAATTATGATCCATCCGTTCACATACAAGAAAACCGAATATTTGTAACACTTACATTTCAAAATTCAATCAAAAAGCACTAGGCTATTGAATGAATCCCGCACATGCAGACATGTAACACATATTATTTTTAACAAGAGTAGACTGTTTACTCGATATTAAGGATCCATACCTCCACTACGATTTAGGGCTTGCAAATGACTTCGTGGACTTTCGACGAACTCGCCTTGAAGTTCGGCAAAGCAATTGGGGAGGTAGGAGAGGTGATTTGGAGATAGAGAACCAATGTGGAGAGGGAGAGGCGATAGGGAGAAGTGATGTGAAGGGGAGAGGCGAGAGGGGGAGAGACGAGAGGGGAGAGCCGATTTAGAGGGGCAGAGGCGATGCGGAGAGGGAGAGACGAGAGGCGAGAGGCAGAAGGAGAGGCGATTTGGAGAGAGGGATGCGATTTGGGCGAGAACGTAAATAATAAATACTTCACTTTTGTCTATAAAATTATTTATTTATTTACAATAATTATAAATATCTATAAAAATATAATTAATCAATGGTCTTCTTTTAAAGTCTTTTATGGATAGACTTCATAATGTTTGCCGGATAAGATGGTCTACAATAATATGATTTATAATTTATAATAAAATAATTTAATTTAATTTAGATAAGATGACTTAAAATAATTTTATAAGTTATTTAATAATACGTCTGAGACGATTTTGGGATGTGTGATAACCATGACGATTAAATAAAAGCTTTTGGATAAGATAGCAATAACGACAACAATGACGATTGAATTTTATGTCAGGCGCTAAGAATAATTGTGGACTCCACGTAATTAACTTGTCAGAAGTGGCTAGAAAACTAATTTTTTTTCCACAGGAGGCTAAAATTTATTTGTATTTAATCAAATGGGTCAAAAAGAGAGTTCTCTCTTTTATTAATTAATTCAAAATATCGTTAACTAGCGGTTGACCGATGAAAAATTTAATGAAATGACCAATTTCACCGTATTTTAATAGTTTGGGGATCAAAACTTAAAGAAAAAAAAAAAAAAAGATTAGGACCAATTTATCCAAAAATGCAAAGATTAATAATTATTTAGGTCAATTTGCCAAAATTAATTAGTAAATGTCTTTGCGCTTGAGCACAGTCCAAAGCTGACGAGCATCATCAAGTGAATCCAAGAGGTTAGCTAACTTGATCTTCAGCTCCAAAGCCCTAGCAAAAACTTGGTCGGCGATCTCCTTCCCGAAATGATTGGTGATAGTGCCCTCTAACGTTGCTCTGAGTTGCCTTACTAAACTCGCAGGATCTGCCTCACCATCTCCCTTGTTGGTCTTCATCTCCACTAATTCCATCTTCACAATTTCAAAACATCCATTTTTCTCAACCACCCTCCTCATATCATTCATACTAGGATGTATAATAGGAACGTTGAACAAGTCCAGTTGTTCTTGCTCTAATAGCACCTGAACAGGCATAAGTAGACCAACTCAATGAAAAGATTTAGATCAACTAAAAAACAAACAAATAACGAATTTTACTTGATATGAAAATTATAACTAATACTTGAACCTCTTTGACCATGTCCATGAGGATGGACTCAAAGAAAGGAGCTATTGCACCATGTCCACGTTCAACAACTCCATCAGTAACACCGGGCATCAACATCACAAACACCCCACCTACTACAATCTCTTCACCTCTACTTCGCAAAATTACCTCCATATCCCTCTCAAACTGATCACCATAAGCTTTCACCACCGCATCGGAGGCGCCCGTGTAGTGAATCTTACCTGCATTCCACGCTGGAGAATCTTTCACCACCAACTCCTCCGGCACCTTTGACAGCCAGTGCATCGCGAGCGAGGAATACACGATGTGGATGGAAGAAGAAGGGAACAATCTTCCGTAGAAAGAACCTGGCACCCCGGCAGCAAAGTAGTTCTGCGGACGAGGCAGAGAGGCGAAGAGGGTGTTGAAATCGTTGGCGGTCTGGTCGTTGAACAGCACTTGGAATTCGAGTTTTTTCGAATCGTGGGCTTGTTGATGGTACTTTTGTTCCACTGTTTCGATTATGTTCTGAACCGCGAAGAATGTGTTTGGTCCTACCGAACATCCTAAGTCTGCGATGGCGAACGTAGTTGAACCGGACAACAACTTTTCTATGTTTAGATTGTCGAACACTACCTCCTTCAGTGCATCCATAACTACACTTGCAGCATTTCTCTATAGATATACATACAAACATATTGAAAGTTATTATAGATTTTCCTGTTTTAATCAATAAATTGAACAAAATTAACATTATCAAACATGAAATTTAGAAGAATACAGTACCTGCAAAGCAGAGTTCTTGGTGTAACTATATTCGCCGTTACCACCGTTCATCGGAGACGATTGAGACATTCTTCTTTTCATTTGCTTTTTTTTTTTCTGAAGATTGTATAGAACAAACAAAATTGAATTTTCTTTTGCTTCTTCAGATTGAATTCGAGCGATCAAGCTGAAATTTGCATCATTGTTTATAAAGCATAAAAAATGTTACTATTATTAATTATGTTAATTAAATATTATTTCGGCTACCATAACAGCATATACCGGCCGTACAGGAGATGCTTTTTGGACTGAGCGTGTGATGTACATGATTTGAATATTGATCTCTCATTTGTATTCTATTGAGCTTTAGTCTTATTATTCTTCATCACTAGTCACTACTATATTATAAAATGTAATTTATAGTTGAATTTGAGACTGTAAATCCAACTTCGTATCATACAATTGCAAATGTGTACATGTTTTATGCTATTAATAGAATAGTGTTACATTTAATTTTATATATAAAATAATTCATTTTAACAAATTCATATTTAAATTAGAGATGAATTAGTGCGCATCATGATGTACATGCAACACTGGCCAAAATAAGCATTATTTTGATCGAATCGTGGTCATCTCACCCGCTGACTTAGGTTAAAAAAATTAAAAATCCTCCACATACGCCTTCCTCCCACTATCGCCCCCCCCTCTCTCTCTCTCTCTCTCTCTCTCTCTCTCTCACCGCCCCTCTCTACTCATCTCTCCGCCTCGCTCTCTCTCGCCTCGGCCTCTCCCTCTCCGTCTCCGCCACCGCTCGCTCCTCGCGCCTCCGCTCCGTCGCTCGGGTGGGCGGATCCACCTCCTTGCGATCCTCCCGAGCTTAGGGGACTTAGGATCCGCCTCCGCTCTCCACCTCCACTTTCCAAATTTGTGATATGGAGAATCTAAAATTGAGCGAATTTAAGGCTCTTTTTCTGATATTTCTGGTTAGGTTTCGATTTTTGTGCTATATACAACCCGAATTGTACGTAATTTCGTCGAATGGTTGGAAATACGAAGTTTTGTGACGTTAATCGAGATTTCTTCGAATTGCGAATGTCGAATTGTACATAATTTCTGATGAATGGTTGGAAATATGAGTATTTTGATCCTTGCGTTTGCTACGGGCTTATTGATTAACTAATTTATTGAAGTGTCATTTGTTGTAACATAAAGTGTCATTTGTTGTGAACAATTGTGTCATTTGTTTAAAATGAATCATATTTAAAAAATGACACTTTTATTCAAAACAATCGACACTTTATTATAAATAAACGACGCATTTATTTACTACAAGATACTTTCGAGTAACATTTCCGGTTATTATGGTGATCATATTTTATCGACTAAATCATTGAACGAGTGATTTCGTATGAGTATTCGCTTAAAGTGACACGTTTATGTAGGGATACGAGTCGAGATGATTCATAGTTCTTACTTTGGGGGGTATTATTAGATTTTATCTTAGGATATGAGTCAATAGATGTTTCTGCATAGTTCTTATTAGAGGGAATTTTGGTTGTAGGGAAATGTACTGATGCGTCAGTTGTTACGGGAGAAATTGCAGGGAGATGATTCAAGCACTGTGATTGATCGAATGATTGATCGTTGTATATTTTTAATGAGGGATTGAAGATCCCAAAACCCTTGAGTGTGTGATGAATCGACTTGATGTAATAGGCTAGACCTGCGTTGATCTTTTTAGATTATTTTGTCTAAGTCCAGTAAGGGGTAAATTGTTGGACTGAACTTCAGTAGAGAAGTTAAGGTTCCGTAACCCACGCCCGTCATCGGTTCAATAGAGCTCGTATATTTACGAGTTCGGTTGTTCGTCTTCCGGCCGGCCATCGGAAGCACTCGCGAGAAGATCATTCTTCACCGACTTTGAAGAAGACTTAGTATGATCAGCCATGATCTATCAAGAGGTGCGACTCGCCAGGCCCATACAAGGAAAATCGACAGCCTGACCTTAATTAGTCGGATGTCAGTAGAGGAATACTTAGTGTCCGAAGTTCAGAGGAGGTCAACTCAACTAGAAGACTGATGTCTGACAAGTCTCACCTACCGCCATACCTCGACCAATAAGAAGCAAGCGAAGCTTACCTACTCTGACACAAAAGCTTCTCTCACGCACATAAAGCCAACAATTCTTTGCGGCGACATTCAAAATTATAATGCCGTTTTCCTTGGAGTCTTGAGACACGTGGCATGGTCCCGTCCAACGGATATATGCTTGGGTCACGACTATAAAAAGAGATCATCTTGAAGAGTGCAAGAACGTTCAACACGAACTAACGAGGAACAGAAGCAAGATATTCAAACCATACATTCTCAAGCACTCTAGCAAACTCACTATTACATCCAACGAAGAACTAGAAATCCCAGAGATATCCTTTTAGTGAAACGTTCAACACGAACTAACGAGGAACTAGAACTCTAGAGTTGTTCCCCGATCTCTTTCCGAAGCCTACCTTGTTAGATCATACGCTTAGACACTCGAAGGAGTTCACTTTTAGTGAAACGTTCTTATTTTAAGAACTCCTTCCTAGTTGGAGAGAAAACCTTCAAACTTTGGTTTGTTTGTGTAAAGTCGTTAGGGACTATAACTTAGAAGGTAATGTTCAAATACACGACGTAAACCTTGCTAAGGCTTGCTTAGATTTTATCAACAAGACCTCCCGCTCGCAAGGACCTTGGATGTAGGATCTCGTGGTATCCGAACCACGTTAAAAATTGCTCGTGTCATTTACTATTTTATTGCATCTGTTGTAAACTGTATGCAAAATCATACTTTCTGTAAAACAGCTTGAAAAGTGCACAAGCCAAAACTGATTTGGTTTGCATAAAACATTTTTTAAAGAGACGAATTAAAACCGGGCCTACACATTTCCGCACTCATTCATCTACTGAAGTTTCTCAGCACTAACTTCGCCCGCAGAAAGGATTCGCCGTTGAATCACTCGCCGCACAATCGAAGGCTTAATTGGGAACCGAACTCGCTCCGCAGCAAGCTCTGTAATAGACTGACATTCGCATTTGAGAAAAAACTTGGACTCAGGTGTATTCACCCCCCGCCCCTCTACACTGATACTCATCTCTGGACCAATAATTGGTATTAGAGCGGTGTTCTATGGATCATCGTTTTGAGAACTTAGTGGTCTACTCGAACAAATCCTAAATAACATTTTCACTGCACAAGCATCTCTTCATCCATCCTTATAATATCTGCTTAAACATGTCTGATATGTCAGGTATTCGGATAATATGAATGTTCTCTGTAGAGAACTATACGGTATGGCGTGTCAGAATGGAGGCGCACCTTACATCGCTGCACGACAGCATGACTGATGTCCACGAGACAGGAACAATCATTCCCATGATCGATAGCGTCAAATTTGCTGCTGTGGGAGGTGTAGGAGCACAAATTGGGTCAAAGGTTCCCATAGATAAAGCCGCCTTCACACCTGAAGAGAAGAAACTGTACAACCTAGACCGAGTAGCGCGGAATGCAATCCTGACAACGCTCAGAGATTCACACCTCGGCAGAGTGTAAGATCGCAACACGATGAAAGTACTTTGACATGCCCTGACTGTACTGAGCCAAGGAACCCCGCAGATCAAAGAAAACAAGCTCGAGTTGGAGCTTCAAAAGTTCAAAACATTCGCCATGCAGCCCAATGAATCCATTAATGAGCTTATCATTATATTCACAAACCGGATCAATATGATCAACGGACGGGGAAGACGCTCACCAATAAAGAGATGAACACCATGATCTTAAGAGCGCCGCTCCGACCAAGTGGCTTCCTTTTGCTACTTATTTACGTCGCTTCCGATCTAAATGCCTTAATTACCGATATTATCTTTTCGTAACTAAAGAAAGAGGAGTTCGAGCACGCCCACCCTAAAGAAACGTAAGCGCACCCGCTGACACCCCAATCGACTATGCTTTTAAAGCAACAACAAGATATCCGGAGCTAGCACAGCTTTAGAAAGAAAGTCGCCGCAACCTCGCATCCGAAATCCATTATCGAGGATCTTGCCGAACGATGCACGCTTTCGGCTCAAGTACCAAAGGGAGAAGGACGGAGTCGAAAGTCAAGAAATACCACAAAGATTCTTCTTCTAGTAAGAAATATAACCGTAAAAAGAAAGATGAATCTAAACCTTCTCCCCGAATGTAGGGACGCAGAGACCACTGCCACTCCATCCAACGACACATCCGAAAAGGGTGGCAAGACCTTTGTGTGCTATAACCGCAAGAAGAACGGACACTACCAAGACGATTGTCCTGAGCTCT
The DNA here is from genome assembly GCA_028984105.1 of Lavandula angustifolia. Classification (NCBI taxonomy): domain Eukaryota; kingdom Viridiplantae; phylum Streptophyta; class Magnoliopsida; order Lamiales; family Lamiaceae; genus Lavandula; species Lavandula angustifolia. The sequence continues at coordinate 12,862,122 of CM054805.1, forward strand.
CGCCTGCGTAACGAGCCGAACGACAAAGCCGTAAGAGACAAATTTTCCTCGAAGAGGCAGCCTATATTGCCGGATAGCTATCTAATGACTCAATCGAGGAAGATATATTCATGTATTCTTTCTAAAGATGAAGCCGCATTCGCGGCTTTTGAGGCCGGAGAAAAAAATGATGGGACGTCAATCGAACACCGCCTAATGGCCGGAGAAGAGAACTAAGGTAAACTCTAAACTGAATATAACCTCCTCTTCATAGAGCACACACGACACTTGCTGACACACGACAGTTGCTGAGCAGCACGAGAACCTCTAGATGTGGTTCAAGCAAATAAAGATTTGCTAGAGGAGCTAATTCAGTTGAGCAGGGAGTTCAAGAGGAATAGTTCAAGAGTTGGGACATGTAAAAAACCGAGAATCGTGAGACTTTATTTCTTGTTGTCGTGTCCTTCTCGATTTAGAAATTCTTGTGTTAGAAAAAAAGAAGAGATTAAATCTCTCATGACCAAGTCTCAACATCAAGAAAATCGATATCGCCTGTACTCAAGGACAATTTCGAGAAAGATACAAAAATAGCAAGTGCTCGCCGTAAACTCGCAGGTTCGAAGGATTATGAGTCACGCAGAGGAGTGATGAAGTATGGCAAAGATTAAAGGCGGGCCGTACTTAGGAGCCAAGGAGAAGTTGGGAGGGATTGCTAAGGGCTCGTAGGCCGCCTCCGTCAAGGAAGGACTTGGCTACATAAACGAAGCATCTACCTCAACTTAAAAAGGCCCGTAGAAGCCGGGCCGACCGGCTTGTCCTGGGGGGACCTCAACCCGCCGAACCAATCAAGCCTCGACAAAGAATAAATAGAAGATTCAAGCACATCGCCCGAAGCTACAAGAAGCAACCGACCAAAGGTTCTAGCCCCGTAACACCACGATCAAACTCGTGGGGAACCAAGAAGTTGTTGTAAAAGGTTTCTGCATCATCAAATAGGAGGAAATTGTTAGGATGAGTTTATTTGATAAGATTTGAAGATCCCAAAACCCCTAACTGAATGATGAACCTTCGATATTATAATAGCTTAGTTTGAGTTCAACCGTTAGAACTCCTGGATGCTATAGTTCGCAGAGCAAGAGATTCGCAGGAAGACCCCCGCACTCCGCCGAAGGGCTCAATATCGAAGAAGTCGCTGGTCTCGTCATTCACCAACCGAGTCCGCAAAGGAAATCGAGCCGCCGACTAACGTGTTCGTACGAATATCGATAGAGGACAATCGGGCGACTGGCCCGAGGATTCGTGAGGAAGTCAACCCAAAGCCGTACTTTGAGTTTGAACAAGCCTCACCAAGTCTCATGTACCTCGACCAATAAGGAGCCGACAACGCCTTACCTGCTCTGCCATAAAGCTGCTCCTAGCAGGAAAAAGAGGAAATCTCAACAGAGTCTCTACTCAACGTTAAAATTTCATACGGCCGTTTTTCTTGCCTTATTCGACACGTTTCTTATTCGACACGCGGCTAGACCCTCTCCAACCGATCTATTCACAACTCAAGACTATAAATAGAGAAGGTCTTGATGCGTAAGAAGTACTGGGAACTCGAGTGAACAAGATCAAGAACTCTAGCGAACTTACAAGCAACATTCAAACGAAGAACTTTCTCATAGATTATACATCTTCTTAGTTCTTATTTCTAGAGAATTATTGTTCCCTTTCTCTATCTAAGCGTGCGTATTGTAAAATCAATAGCTTAGAACCTTGAAGCAGCTTCATATCTTTTGAATTGTTCTTTCTTGTAAGAACTCCTTCTTAGTTGGAGAAAACCTTCTAAACTTAAACTGCTAGGGAGTTGTAAACTCACTACGACTATAAGTAGAATCGTTCCAAAGGTACGCATAATCGAGACTTACTCGCATTGAATCTATCCCGTGAACGCATCATTGAGACTTGCTCGTATAAATAATACAAGTTCTCCCGCTTGTGTTAGGACAAACGACGTAGGACTCAGCCGTGTCCGAACCTCTTCAAAATCATCAGTGTCGTTTTTTATTATTACTATTGCATTGATATACTATTCATTCAAAGATCCAACCGAAGTTTTAATCAAACTTGCTCAAAATTGGTTTTGACCAAAGACGCATATTTTAAAAGGGCCTACACTTCCGCACACGACTCTTATACTGAACTATTGTTCACTAACATAAGTTAGTAGGACTGTACTCCGTAGGAGAATATTCAGCCCACGCGATCGAGAAAGTATATCTGGCCAACTGACTAGTTCGGTAGCATTCTTCAGCTAAAGCTGACTTTCGCGTTTAGAGTTTGAATTTGCATTCAGGTGTATTCACCCTCCCCCCCCCTACACCTGAACCGCGTCTCTAGGACCAACAACTGGTATCAGAGCGGTGTTCTTAAAAGATCATCGTTATCTATTTACTGGTCTTAACTCGAACAGATCCTTGTAAACCGTTTACTCTGCACTTGCATATCTCTTCACATCATCGTATACCATACTCTACATCATGTCTGATTTTTCAGGTATCAGGACTGTACCCATGTTTTCAGCAGAAAACTATGCGGTATGGAGGGTGAGAATGGAGGCTCATCTCTCATCGCTGCATGACAAAGACGACTCGACTTTCTTGAAAAAAGCCCTATTGTTCCTAATGATCGACATCGTCCAAATTGTAGTAGAAGGAGCAAGAGGGCGCCGTAACAGCCCCGAAGGTCCCCAAGGACAAGAGCCTCTTCATACCCGAGGAGAGGAAGTTGCACAACCTAGACCGAGTTGCACGTAATGCAATATTAACTACTCTTAGTGACTCATATCTTGCCAGGGTGTACGAGTGCAAGACAACGAAGGAGCGATGGAATGCTCTAGCAGTTCTGAGCCAAGGAACTCTGCAGATAAAAGAAAATAATGTGGAGTTAGACCTTCAAAAGCTAGAAGCATTCGCTATGCTTCCAGGAGTGTCCATTGATGATTTTAGAGTCAGATTCATGAATCAAATGAACATCATCAACGGACTAGGGAAGACATTTAGCAACAAGGAGACCAACACAAAGATCTTACTGTGCTCTTAGCAGCCCAAATGGTACTATTTTGCTACATGTTTGAGGAGAAATAACATGAACTCTATTTCTCGTGATTATATCTTTTCAGAGTTAAAGGCGGAGGAGTTCGAGTTCCATCTCCCACATACCCCAGGTGCTGAGACTGAAGTGCCAATGGATGATGCATATAAGGCATCAGTGAGCACACCTAGAGCAAGTCCTCAGCGCAAGTCGGGCCACCGGGTGCTTAGTGACTATACCCTCCCCTGACAACTTGGCTGAGAAATATGCTCTTCTTTCGGTGAAATACCAAAAGAAGAAGGACATATTCCAAAGGATGGAGACAAAAGAGGCTTCTAGAAGTTATAAAGGTAAGAAGGAAAATACTCACTCAAAAAGTGATTCTAAACTTCTACCTACATGCAGGGATACTGAAGCTGCCCCGACTGGGCTTAGCGAAACACCAGGAAGAGAAAGTAGTAGCTTAGTATGCTACCACTGCAAGTAGCCGGGACATTTTCAGTATGATTGTCCAGAACTCTCAGCAGCTGAACGAGCTGAAAGGCAAGCTCGACGTGATAAATTTTCAGAAAGAGGCAAGCTTACATCGATGGAGAGTTGTACGACTGCTCAAGCGACGCAGAGCTCTTTATGGAACATCAGATGATGATGTTTCATTCGTCGTACTTGAAGTAGAAGACACTGAATAGTGTCTCATGGTCGGAGAAGAGGCTGAGGTAGATTCTGAACTTAATATAAGCCCCTCTTCACAAGGTACACACGACACGAGTTCATTTGCAGGAGAAACGGTAGATGTGGTTCTTGCATATGAAGATCTGCTGGAAGAACAGATCTAGATGAGACAACAGTTCAGTAAGATTATTCAGGAGATGGACCTCCTAAAAGCTGAAAATAAGAGACTTTCAATGAGAAGTCAGGACCCTACTGAGTCTGAAGAACTTGTGCTAAGACAGAAGGAAGACATTAATTCTCTGATGACTAAGTCTCAACATAAAGAGGCACAGATCTCAGTCTTGACCAAAGACAACTCTGAGAAAGATACTGAGATAGTGCTGCTCAGTCAGAAACTCGTGCAAGTACTGAAAGACTTTGAATCACTCAAGAGGAGTGATGAAGTTTGGCGAGGACTGATGACGCATAAATATGTTGGAGCAAAGGAGAAGTTGGAAAGTATGCTCAGAGCTCGAGGCCGGGCCTCACGAAGGGAAGGACTTGGCTATACATATGAGACATCCACTTCTACCGCTAAAGATTCTGAGAAGCTGGCTGATAGGTTGGTCAAAGGGAAGATTTAAACAATTGAACCTAAAACCCTTCAGGAAAATAACAAGCAAAAAATAATATCATCTCAACCCAACAACAGGAAAGTGACCCATGGTTCGAGCCTCAAGATACCCAGGTCTAACTCAGGGGGAACCAAGAAGGTCGTGGGACGAGCAATACGGCCAACCGAAGTGGACTCACCCACCAAGCACGGATCGTACTATTATCAAACTAGAGTCCAAAGCCCAAAGGTTCGAAGAAAAAGAAGGCCGAACCTCAAAAGAAGAAAAAATCAAGCATCTCCAAGTTCAATGGAGAAGCCACCGACAAAAAAGGGTAAGAAGTCTCGAAACCGTCGTGGTTGTCACACAAGTCTCGGATCCAAAAGACCGCTAATGTCCTATGACCTAAAGCCGAACCCAAAGGGTACAAAAAGGACCCTCGGATTGTGGGATGGATGCTCATGATATATGACGCATCGAAGAATCGCGATCGGCTATGGTCAAGCAACAAGGACAAAAATTGAAGTTCGGTGACAACTCCAAAGGCTAGATAAGGGGATACTAATGCCGAAAATAGGGATCGCAACCGTGATAATCTCCTTTATGTGAGTCAATTATGTGATAATTCCAATAAAGTGACTTTTAACGCATATTTTTATGATGTTCTTGATAAATATACAGGAAAAACTATGTTATCAGGATCGCGGTGAAGAAACATCTACTATGCTGAATGGAATACCGTCGAACCTAAAGCGTGCATGCTAGCACACGCGAAGTCGATGTACGTAACCGCACGGCCGCGGCATAGATGACCGAGCTATCTCGAACTTCAAGACAATGAACAAGCTTGCTAGGGATGCTAAAGTCGAGGACCGCCCAACGAAGTTTTCAAAAGATATAAGAATTGTGAGGCATGCTCGAAGGGGAAGCAAACAAAGTCAAGCTATCCGCCTATCCCGTCACCTTGCACCGATGGGATAGTTCACCGCTTCACACGGATCTCTTTGCGCCTGCCAATCCAATGACGATCAGAGGAAAGAAATATGCTCTTGTAGTCATTGATGACTATTCAAGATATACATAGGTGATTTTCATCGCCAATAAATCTGACGTCAAATCTGAACTGCCGAAACTGCTGAAACGGTTAAGCGCCGAGAAGGATATCAAAATTCGTAGAATACGCCGTACCACGGAATAGAGTTTCGAACTCAATGATGAAGGACTACCGCGAAGCCGAAGGCATTCAACACGAGACCTCGCCGGCACGTACGCCTCAAAGAAATGGTCTTGCCGAAAGGAAAAATAGAAAACTTAAAAAAGCAAAGATGGACATTACTCGCGTAATCAGTCTACCATTGAAGATCCGGGCAAAAGCTACCGACACTTCCCCGCTACACTCTAAAGAGATCTCTACCGAAGCGTATACACATGAAGACACCTTACGAATTATGGAAAGGGAGAATTCCTTCTATCTCTCATTTTCATGTTTTTGGTCAGTGTGCTTTATCCACAATAACGGAAAGGACCAGCTTAAAGGTCTTTGATAGCAAGTAAAACCAGGGAGTTTGCTTAGGATACTCAAGTGGTCAAGAAAGCTTTTAGTGGTCTTTAACTAGCGGACTTTGCGTGGAAGAAAGCCCTCATGTGGTATTTGATGAATATACTTTTGAGGACAGAAGTCAAACTCTCACTAAGAAGTCAAGAGGTTAGGAGCAAGCTACAAGATCTAAGCTTAAAATATAGAATCGAGAAGATCCGTAATTGTCGGGATGATGATTCGTACGATGAAATCCGTAATCAACCAACAAGCGATGAGCTCAGAGATCGATTCTACTAAACATAATCAATCTCGTGTAATTCAGTCAATGAAGAAACCCCAATGGTAATTGAGACCTCTACCGAGAATAACAACTCCGGGAAACAACTAATGTTCTTAATCCGAATACCCCCGAACCTCGGTAACTCGGTAGAACCCGATCTTGCTACCGAATCGCTTCAATTACGTAATAGTACAACTAAAATTCCTAACACTCCTATTATCTCGTGTTGAATCAATTTCATATGAAGTAATGTTGGTCCCGAGTGTACGGCCAGTGTGGAGGGGGGGTGAATACACCCGATTCGATTTCTCAATCTCGAACTCGAATACCCTATTCAGATGGTATCTCGATCAAATGGCCAGCCAGACTGCATAACCGTTCCGAATCGTGTTAAAGGCTAAGAGTACCGACTCACCCGAGATCTCGCTAACCGACTAGGTCGAATTCCGCATCTACAAGTAAGAGTTCAAGGCGCAGGAATAGTGTAGGCCCAAATCGCTTTTTGTGAGAAAACGTTTTAAGTTCGGGCCAAGAGATTAAGAGTTCAAGATGCCGAGACGCTTGATTGATTTTAAATATGATGTTCAGGATGAATAGTAAAATCAATGCAACAGCTTAAGAAAGCAAGAAGAGACACAGGATTTTTAAAGTGGTTCTGATATCGCCCAAATCCTACGCCCACCGTCCCCGAATGATCGAAGGCTATTTATTATCCCGAGTTAGTCTCGCCGCCTTGCACACAGTGGCAAAGCCGCGTCTTGGTTTTTATATCCGATCCAAGTCTCGCTATAACACTATCAAACTTAAAGTGTTTGACAAACTTCTCCAACAAGTGAAGGAGTCCTTATACAATAAGGGATCGGGTTCAAATGTGAACTCCTTCGTCTAAGCTATGGATATAACAAGTGAGCTAGGGTTAGAGGGATAAGGAACGAGAATGTAGCTATCTAGAGCGACGAACACCGAGGGTTTAGCTATTAGGTTCGTGTCGCCGCTTGGATACTAGAAGCTTATGTCGGTTCACCTTGGTTCCTTTGAGCCGGATGTAGTCTTTCACGGAGATAACTCGCTTGTTTCTTGCGGAAGACTTAGTCGTTAATTTCGCCTCGCTTGAATGCTCTCTCGTGTTCTAGGTGTGCGCATTCTCTCGGTTCTTCAAATCTTGAATGATCCCTCTATTTATAGAGCAGGTAGATTGAAAATAGATCCGTTGGAGACGATCTTCTTCTTTCTCTCTTTTTGGTAGCAAACGGCTCTTTTCGGGTGTAGGTAACAACAGTGTACTTTCCCACCTTTTTAGGTAAAAGGTTGACCGCAGCCTTTTAGCAGTGGAGAAGACACGTGTATGCTTGTCATTCGCTGAGGCGGATGGAGTGGTTGAGACAAAGACAAACTTCGAGACAGACCGAAGCCGACTTCTCTCTTCCTCGTACACGACAATGCCGATTGCCTTTCAAAAGATTCTCGACAGATCCCCCAAGACTATCCGTCGTTGCCGAGTCCGACCTTGTATTCGCAGGATAGACCGCCGAGATAAGTCTACCGATGATCGCCTCCCGAGTCCAGCCGAACTACTCCCCGCCGAGCTCGCTTCAACCGACTCTCTCGCATACCGCTCCCGCCGAGTCCAAGATTCACCGAGTCTTTTACACCGGTGCCGAGGCCGATGAGCTACCGAGCGTCTTGACTGTAAGCAGAGTGTCTACCGAGTCCGAAACCTCGAGACAAATACGAATACAAAGGAATGGTTCACCAATCGATAGGGTTTTGGGATCTTCAAATCTTCTCAACAGCTCGTAGCACGAGGCTACCGAGCGTGATTCAAGATAGAAGATAGAATCATTTCCCACAAGTATGATCATGCCGAGGATCGAATCATCACCCAACAATTTCCCCCTATTTGATGACGCCAAAACCTATCATTTATGTCCTATCAACTATGCTAAACACTAACTTACTCGTAAACAGAGCTCCTTACAAATATTACACGTAGGATCGCTGGAGTTGTCCTGGTAAGTGCTAGACTATCCGAGGGAGACAAAGGCGTAACAATTTCCCCTTTACAATGATTTCCCCATGCAACAATTTCCCTTAAGAGAAAAAAAAAGATAACTCTTCGAAAGTCTAGTCTATCGTAGATCTAACCGAGCAAAAACCGACAAGTAAATAAACAAAGTGTGTGTGTCAAGAATCACTTCAGCTGACTCGAGTGTTAAAGCATAAAGCAAACACGGCTATTTAGACAACAAGTAGTTGTCGAGCCAAAAGAAGATTTGTATATACGTGATAAAATGTATCAAGCACATTACAAATCTTGCTAAGCTAAAGGAGAACTAAGAAGGAGAACCCTTAAACCGCCGAATCCTATTCATGAAACCTTGGGATTTATCTTCAGCAAACTGGGACTCCATACATTCTCGAACGTGTTCTTCCTCGCCTCGTGTATTCGGCGAAGTCCGCCGGATCATCTTGTTCTAGACCTGCTCAACGCAAAGATTCTTCACTTCTTGTTCAATCATTCCAAGATGTACCGAGTCGTCTTGTCTTCCGGGTGGAGGAATGATCCTCGCTTCAGAACGCCGACTACTACCCCTTCGCCATCGCTCGCGCATATACGGGTAAAGATCGTGTTCGCAATGGTCATCCACTCGACATAGGCATCGCCTTTAGACATTTCTGCCGTAATCGCTAGAAATAATTTCTCTTGATAAACTCTATCTTGGCCGATTCCTATCTCTCGATTGAACCGAATAGGCATCCATTCGTCCGATCTCGGCCATCTATGTGTTTTCGCATCGCTTGGCTTCCCCGAACCTTCGTATCGACAAGGAATGTCGCCTTTCGAAGGAACTCTCGCCCGGCCTCTTGTTCAAGACGCTTCCCGAGCGCCTCAAGGTCCGCCAAATGTATCCTCTCGTCTGGCAGCCTCTATCTCGTCTAGCTTCCTCTCCTCTCGTAGAGATATCTATCCATCTCGAGCAAAGATTTTTTCAATTTCCGCATCTTGCTCTTGAGGCTTCGAGGAGCTTGTTCTCGATTCAAATAGGGTACTAGATCTAGATTTGGATGTACCTCGCCTTTTGTACTCTTCGTCGCCGCTCCTTTTCTTTTTCTCTCGTCCTCTTCATCTCGTTATGATGAGCTTTCTGAGGCGCCTAAGCATTTCTCTTTCCTCCTCTCGATGGGGCTTTAGTCTTTCCTTTGGCGTGCTTGGACTTTGGCTTGTTAGCCGCTTCGGCCTCTCGCAATTTCTCCGGCCATTCTCTCATCCGCAGCTATTTGGGCTTCCTCCTCGCCAGATATGTATCGTAATCTCTTTGCTGGAGGGGTTGGAATTTTAAGCTTCGTTTGCTCTCTCGCTTCTTGAACCGGTGGTGGAATAGGAGCCTCTTCTTCTTCTCGAGTCCTCCACCGCCTCGTTCGCCGTACTCAACAACCTCCTTAATAATATCTTTCGGGAGTCTCGGGCCGCCTCGAGTAGTCCGTCGGGGGGGTCCCGAGCCACTGGGCCGGTTTCACCGTGCTCGCAGCCCGAAACACCCCCCGGGCCTCACCCTTCCGAGACCGAGCTCGAGTCCTGGGATGACTTCAAGTAGCTTCCCCTTAGCTTTTGGACTTTTGGTGGGAGTCGCCTTCTCGCACTCTTCTTTCCTTCCCTTTTTCCTTCACTTTCCCCCTTTTCGGCATCATCAATGAGCACCGGGTAGGGACTAGGACGACTTCTTCGTACTTTTGTAGGAGGTCGACAGCCATCAAGACGATCGTGGAGCTTAGTCGAGCCTCATGCAACTCGCTCCTCTCCATGGTAAGGTTTTCCTTGTACCGCTTGTGAGAGAGGTCACCGCTTCCTTGAAGTCTTTCACCTTCTCGCTGATCTTGTCTTCCAAGGCCGCTGATATTCTCAAGTCTTTGTTCAGCCGCCTCGATTGTTCAATGATAGCGCAAGATGAGCCGCTTTAGAAGCCAAAAATTCATCAAGTAGCTTGGCTTGGCTCTCCTAAAAGATCTTGAGCCGAGCTTCGAATTTGACTTGCACCGAGCCAACGCTTCGAAATAAGCGCGAAACATCGTGGGCGGCCGATGAAGAGACGTAAGACTTCACCCCCGGTTCTTTAGTCGTGGCTTGAGCAAAGCCCGCTTCCATGTCCTATGGATAGCCTTCGCAAGATCTCGATTTTTGATCCCTTGGGCGCTAAGGCTTTTGCCACCGATCGAGATCTCTTTACGGTCCGGCCGGGCGCCGCTTCGAAAGTCGATCGCAAAGCAAAGAGCCGAGCGGGCTCGCCGAGGACGAAGCACCAGCCTTGGACTTCTCGGACCAAGGATACCGAGTGGTGGTGCCGCTCGCATGGGTATCCTTGTCTTGTGGATGTCCCTCATCGCTTTCTGTGGCTCGAATCACCGGGGGTCGTCGCGGTCTCGACCCATCCGAGGGTGCCGGGCCGGAGGCGTGCCGGCCGATCATGAATCATGGCCGCATTGCAGCCCTCGATTGTCCATTGAGCCGAGGTCTTCGTGCTCGAATAGCCTATCTCCTCTCTCGCCCTCATTCCTCTTCATGCAGCCGCCGACAGGAGTAGTGGAGGACAAGGCGTCAGAGACGAGGCCACTCCCGATGTCGCAAAGAACATGTGGAGCCTTGCCGTCTTGGCGATGAGCAACGCCCGAGTAGTCAGCAAGCTCCGAAATAGTTGAAGAATTTCTCGGATGCTCGATATAATCACCGAAGCTTCCATCCCGATTGATTCACCTTCGGATGCGCCTCGTACTCCAAGTCTATGTGGTGAAGTCTCGCTTCTTCGGGCTGAGGGACGAGCCGAGTGGGAGGGACGTAAAGGGGGCCGTCTCAGGCGCCGAATATCTCGCGCTCCGAGCTTCGTAAGCATCCCCTTGGTCCCTTTCAAAGGAAACGATCTTCTCCACCGACCGAGTCTTCTCTAAAGACTCCTGACTCATCAACCACCGCACGGGCCGAGTAGTCTTCTCATGAGCCCGCTCAGCCAGGTACTTGTGGAACCTCCTCGCAGGCCGGCACCTCAACGGCTTTCTTCGCTTTCTTTGCCGCGCCTTAGGAGTTTTAGCGGGAGGGGTTCTTTTCTTTGTAGGCGTAGCCCGCCGAGACTTTGATTGCGGAGAGACCGCCGAGGGTCCCGACCCTATCCGCCGAAGCGCCGCTCGCCTTGTTGTGAAATCTCGACTTTCTTCACATTGAAGTACTCCTTGTCACCGTAGGTGATAGGCTCGGATCCACATAAATCTTCGATCATGATGGACGCTTTGAGTCCATACAAAGCACTTGCCCTTTGCGCCAAAGCATGTTCGACGCCTTGTCGAACTTAGCGAACTCGAGCCATGAATTCCCTGAGAAAGAACTCCGTCCAATTTATCCGGGCTCTGGCCGTATACGGCCATCATCATCTCGAATCTTAGGCTCGACACCGGTCAAACGACCCCCCGCTTGGCTTGTCAAGCTGCGCGTCACTATATAAACAAGTGCCCCGAACCGAGGCAACATGTCGTTTCTTCGAAAAGTAGCTCAAAGTAGTGGGCTTTCCACGTAAGACGGTAAGATATTCATCAACTTGGTCGCCTCTCGCACTCCGATCGGACCGGTCCCTTCGAGGGGCGCATCAAAGCTCCGCTCCAAGGCATCCTTGATGGACATCTCGCTCACTCCATAGTGGCGTTTTGATAGAATGGGCAACAAATCTTGCCACTATGTCTCCGCACACCGCGCCTAAATTCAAGTACAGCTCGGAACCCGTCTCCTAGAGGAAGAACGAAGGCCTCCTGGACAGTAAATTTCTCCACCCGACTCGCAGAGCCGAGAAGATCTCATCCATATACTCCGCATCGCATGAATAGAAATCCATGGCGGGTTCAAACCACACGCGATCCTTCTCCGTAATGTTCCCGCATATCCGCCGGAGATATCATGGAGATATTGGGTTTCCGCCATTGTACTGCTACATGAAGTTGTTATCGCATCGATTTTTAAATAAACTTTTTATATATGATACTAATCAATAATGATCAACACATATGTAACTCGCATGTAGGCATACCGAGAATTTGATCGAGATGAAAGTAAGCAAATGAGGGTTTTTGCACAAAGATATTCTCGAATTTTCTGAGGTAAGATATGATCGAAATGTTAAGTGCGAATATGGCGGTTCTTAAGATTTGATCGAAATATGTACATATGTAGAAGATGAACAGTTATCGATCTAAGGATGAGTTTAAACCTACTTTATGAGATGGACGGTTAAGATTTAATATTATAAAAGGTAATGATCACAAAAGCCGTCTAAGTCAATGCAAGTTGTAAACATGCCTAAAGAGTAACTATGATAAGACATGCATTTAATGCGCACGTAGTTCAAAGAAAGTTGTGCATAGAATGTCGTGTATTAAATATAATCTGTTATCAATAAATGACAAACTAAGAGATATTTAAATCATGCTGAATATCCATAATAAATGCTTATCATTTAGATACTATAGGGTAGAGATACGCAAACCTGTCAGCTGAACATAGTAGTCAGCTGATACCTCGTGTAGATGGTTTTCTGAATCTCTACGTACCGATTGTATCAGTACCGAGAGTGATCATTCCCCTCACCGGAATATCTCTCTCCCTGAAACCTCTTACCGACCGGGGTCAAGAGGGTCCAAATGCACCTAGCTCTACCGAAAGTTCTCTCGAACCGATTCGCCTAGAGGCTTGGTCGATATCGCCCCTTTGTTTGTCGAAGATGGATCTTTTCCATTCTCGATATCCTTCTTTTCGACATGGTCACGAATGAAGTGATGTCCGATGTCCACGTGCTTGTATCTCGTGTGAAGAACGTGATTCTCGAGTGATTGCAATAGCACCGGTACTCGCCGCAGTAAGATCGGCACTTCATTCCCGAACGACGTCATAGTCTCTCACCGCCGTCTCACCAAAGGATTTGGGCGCAACAACTTCCAAAGAGCCATGTATTCAGCCTTCGTAGTCGACGTGGCCACCGAGTGCCGTTTCTTTGAAAACCATGAGATCGCCTTTGCCGCCAAGGAACCGACATGTTCCCCGAGGTTGATTTTCGGCCTATTCTACATCCCGCATAGCCGCATCGAATAACCAGCTAGTTCAATATTATCATCACCGGATACCACAAACCCATGCCGATGTTCCTCGTAGATAGCGGAGAATCTTCTTTGCCGAGTCCATACGACTCGCTTGGGATTCGCCCGAAATCGAGCACGTACACCTACAAAGATAAGTTATGTCGACGAGTAGTCGTTAGATATAATAAAGAACCAATTATAGCACGTATTCGCCTTTGGTCTACGATACTCCCTCTTTATCAAGATCTATCTTCATATTCGTGTTCATCGGGATCTTGATTGATTTGGCTTGACGTGCAACCGAATCTTTTGATGAGGTCTCGAGTGTATTTGCCTTTGGTTGATGAACGCTCCCTTTTCGTATCGCTTGACTTGAAAACCAAGAAAGTAGTTCATTTCACCCATCATCGACATCTCGAACTTATCCTTCATCATCTTTTCAAATTGCCGACACATGATGACATTCTTTGATCCGAATATAATGTCATCCACATAGATCCGCACGAGTAATAGGTCGCCTTCCGCCGAATGCCGAACAACGTGCGATCTACTATGCCCTTCCGAAAACCTTTCTCAAGAAGAAACTCGGACGGGTATCGTACCAAGCCCCCGGGTGCTTGTTTTAACCCGCACGCAGCCTTTCTCTCGAGTCTATATACTTGATGTCCCCGCCGAAAGCCGGGCGTTGTTCCACATAGACTTCTTCTTTCAAAGACGCCTCGTTCAGAAAGCGGACTTCACATCCATTTGATAAACTCCCGAATCTTTGATGTGTTGCGTAGGCCAGAATAGTCTCGATTGCCTCCAACCTTGCAACCGGAGCGAACGTTTCATCGAAATCTATCCCTTCGGCTTGACAAAGAGCCTTTAGCCACGAGCCTCGCTTTGTTCCCCGACTATAACGTTGTTTTCATCTCGCTTGTTTTTGAAGACCCATTTTGTTCCAATGACATGTTGATGCCGGGTCCGTCTACAAGCTCCCATACTTCGCTTCTCGTGAACCGATTCAGCTCTTCCCGCATAGCAATAATCCAGGCCAAGATCTTTAAGTGCATCCTCAATATTCTCGAGGCTCTTCGCAGACAAGAAGCAGTGAAAATAATGCGCTTTCTCCTTGACAGTAACTGGATCTTGTCTTGACATGTGCTCAAGGATCTCCAATTATAAGATCAAGCTGGGGAGCATCTAGCCACGATCTACGATGTTTTAACCCTTCATCCGAAATTTGTTCAATACGTATAGTAGGTGAGTTAGGCATTTCACTTGTACTATTCTCGAGATTGAAGAATTTCAAAGATAAGAGTATGATCTACCGAGTCACCGTGTTTAGGGGCATTCAGCTCAGAACATTACTAGATGTTCCCCCCGAGTTGTTATTCTCGCAGTGTTGGTCTCGCTACCTCTACGCTTCCTCATCGACTCGAGTTACCTCGGGATTGATTCTGCTCAGAGAATCAATCTGCTCGCCTACTTGTTCACCGGTTGAGATTCGCAGATTTGTCTTCGCTTTCTTCGTCCGAATCATCATCCCAACATAGCCGGATCTTTCGCATTTGTCTTTTAAGCTTAGATCCTATAGCCGCTTACCGATGGCCTCGTATTCGACTTGAGCTATCGCTCCCCGTCCTTCGCAGCAAACTTGTTAAAAACAACACGAGGGCTTTCCTCCACGCAAAGAGTTCGATAGTTGAATACTCAAAGCTTTGCCGACCCGAGAGTATCCTAAGAATACTCCCCCCGATCCGACTTGCTATCAAAAGTCTTCACCGATCTTTCCCATTATCGTGGATAAAGCATGAACAACCAAAAATATGGAAATAAGATAGAGAAGGCTTCCCGCCGTTCCATAGTTCATATGGTGTCCGCTTATGCCGCTTTGTCAAGCAAAGACGGTTCCGAGTGTAGCATGCGCACGTAGCTTCGTCCGTAATTTGGCCGGGAGTCCTCGAGTCTCGCGAGTGGAGTCCTAGCCGCCTCTTTTTAGAGTTCTCGTTCTTTCGCTCAAAGAACTCCATTCTCGCCGAGGTGTGCGTGTAACAAGTCTCATGCTCTATTCCTTCGCTTGCGTAACTCCTTTACCATGGAATTAAGGAACTCAGCCTCCTCCGTCTCGAACGTATTTTTCTCGATCTTGGTGTTCTTCTCGACACCGAGCTTTTTCGTAAGCGTTGGTAACTCGTTTTGACGTCGACTTGTTGGCAATGAATATGACCCATGTGTAGCGCGAGTAGTCATCTATGACCACTAATGCATATTTTCTCGCCTCCGATCGTCACCGGGGAGACCGGACCGAACAAATCCATATGTAGTGAACGAAGGATTCCATCCGTGGAAGGCGATGGAACCGGGAGGATTTTGATTCCTTGTTTGCTTTCCCTTCGTACATGCTTCACACCGAGTGCCTTTGCCGAATACTTCATTCTCGCAGCCCCCCTTGCTAGAGTGTTTCTTGCAAGCTTGTTGAGCGCCTTAAAGTTGAGACGACCGAGCCTTCTACGCCATAGCCACCCCGCTCGTTTTCATTCTTCGCCCATAAGCAAGCTTCGTGTTCACCGAGTTCCGGGCCACCACATATATGTTCTTTCTCGCGCGAACCCGATAATACCGTTTTCCCCGTGGATTTATCAATAACATCACGTAAAACCAGCCGTAAAAATCACTCTATTTGAAGTTATCACAAAATTGACTAACAGAGAGAAGATTATGTCAAGTCCTTCAACATATGATACTCTTGGAACTTTGCGCTCCTATGCCGAGTGTGCCGTATCCTCTCGTGTAGCCTTTGGCATTATCTCCAAACTCAATCGGGTCCTTCTTCGCGATATAATTCTTCGCAGACTCCTTTGGTATGTCATGTGTCTTGAGCATCCGCCGTCCACATACCACGGGTCTTTACGCACCCGCAAAATGTAATTTTATTCAGTGTACCCTTTATTTTTGATTTTGGGTCCTTAGATGTTAGTTTTCGTAACCCAAATCTCGTCTAACAACCCCGGTGGTTTCGCACATTTTCTTTCCACTAGAGTCAACATATCTCGACCACCGGACTCGGTCAAAGGTGACTTCGAGGCTTCGGGGTTCGGGAGTCCCGATCTTCCCGAGTTGGTGGACAACCACCTTAGCCTTCGTGTGGCTTTCTTTTTCTTCTCGATCTTTGGAGCCTCTTCTCGACTATAGGTTCATAATAGTATGACCCATACCGAGCCGGATGTGTCGCCTTGGAGGTCCATACCGATCCGTCAATTTTAATTTGCCGGTTCCCCCTCGACCGAACCGGGGTTTCTCGGCACCGATCTTCTTGTCGAACGCCGATGTGTGGGATGAGGTGCTTTCATCTTCTCGTTTGTTCTTTGCTAGGGGGTTCAAGTATATCTCGCGCTGATAGTCTCCCTCGAACAAATCTATCGCAGCCGTACTTCCGAGTGTACTCGCGTATGTGGAAGCTCCTGGATCGAATCCAAGTCCTTCCTTGCAGCCGCTTTGGCTTATTGCTTGCTAGCATAGCTTCTAATTTCTTCTCAAGACCCATGTACCTCTCGCCATCGTGCCCTCCGCACATCATCACTCTTCTTCAAAGCTGTCGTGCTCTTGGCCCGAAGTCCCGACATTTCTTGCTTCAAGCAGACTCGGCCAAGATCTTTCGAGTCAAGTCATTGGTCAAAACTGAAATCCGATCTTCTTGATGCCGAGACTTGGCCATCGAGAGTTTATCTCCTCCCCGAGTCTCAACACAAGTCCTTCGGCCTCGCAGCAACCCGACTCTCCCCGAGAAAGTCTCTCGATTCTCTACTTTCGTGGTATCCAACTCCCCGAAGAGTTTTGGCCGAGCCGCAGCTCATCCGAATTTGTTCGTCGAGCAGCTTCGTATGCGGTCGCGACGTCCAAATTCTCATCTCGCACCCGAAATAGTGTCGTGTGTGCAAAGTGGAAGAGGAGTTA
Source organism: Lavandula angustifolia (assembly GCA_028984105.1). Taxonomy (NCBI): domain Eukaryota; kingdom Viridiplantae; phylum Streptophyta; class Magnoliopsida; order Lamiales; family Lamiaceae; genus Lavandula; species Lavandula angustifolia. Next base: position 12,879,310 of record CM054805.1, read on the forward strand.
AGTGGTTTATGAGAATTTACCTCATCCTCTTCGCCCGCCATCATGCACTTTTCACCGATTCTTCGCCTTCAAGCTCTAAGGCCATGAAAGCCGCATCATCATCCGATGAATCCATAAAGGAGTCGACCTCTTCCGAGTCGTCCGAGATTTCGCCGCCTATGTAGGATTGTCTTTTCCGGGCGAATTTCTCTCTCCTTGCCTTACATGCCGCGCTGCTCAAAGACTACCGAGCTCGTGACAATCATACCGATAATGTCCCGCTTCTTGCAAGCTTGTAACAAGCGATGACTCTTTCTTCTTTGCTTTCGCTATTCTTTTGATGGTTCTCGAGTCATCTTTCTTTCTCGCATTCAGAAGATTGTGTGTCGAGTGTGTTTTGACATATAATTTGACTTACCTTTCGTTTCCCGACAGGCTTTAGTCACTTTTCTCGCGTCGCTCCTTCTCCTTCCGATACTTTACGACGAGTAGTGCATACTTCCGAGCGAGACTTCCTTCTTGTAGATCATCGAGTGAAGGTTCCGCCTTACTCATCGCTTTGCTCGTATCGGGAGATGCCGTGGCCGACCGATGCTTTGAAAGCATGGTCGATTTTTGTGTCGCCTTCAGCCTCCGCTTTCTTTCGAGGTCTGTCGAACTCAAACTCCTCTCGCCCGTAATTCTCAAAAGATATGGTCGGGAGACACAACATCTAAGTCGAATGTCGCAATAGAGTGGCAAAAGGTGTCCAAGGTCCATCCCAAGCAAGGCTGCCTCTAATCTTCGGATTCATCTCTGTTGTCGAACGTCTTTCCCACCCCATTGATGGAGTTCATCGATTGGTAACTCGACGCTTAGATCTTTGATTTTGTCACCGGGCATGAGAGACAAGCTTTCCAGCCTTTTGGAGTTCCAGCGCTAATTTGTTGGGCTTTAATCTTCTCGAGTCCCTCGACTCGCAGCGCAAGAGCATCCCGCAGTTCTTTAGCAGCCTTGCATTCCCCGAACCCATTCCTCCTCCTTGAGCTTGGTCTCCGAAGTTACGACACTATCGATCATGGGAACGATAGGTCCATCTTCAAGTACTTCACCATACTGCCATGGAGGGATGTCGATGAGCTTCCATTCTCGACTCGCCATACTCCATAATTCTCCACCGAGAACACGGGTACCATCCTTATACCCGACATATCAGCCATGAAGAATATAGATATGAATGTAGAGTGATATGCAAAGGAAAATGTTTTTCCTCGATCCGTTCAAATGGACCGGCCTCAAAGATAACAAGAGTCAAGGAACTCCACTTCCGATACCAATTGTTGGTCCCGAGTGTACGGTCAGTGTGTAGAGGGGGGGTGAATACACCCGATTCGATTTCTCAACTTCGAACTCGAACAGCCCTATTCGTGATGGTGTCCGATCGAACAGCCTCAAAGGCACTGCATAACCGTTCCAATCGTGTTAAAGGCTAAGAGTATTGACTCACCCGAGATCCGCTAACCGGCTAGGTCGAATTCGCATCTGCAGTAAGAGTTCGGTGCGCGGAATAGTGTAGGCCCAAATCGCTTTTTGTGAGAAAACGTTTTAAGCCTCTCGCAGATTAAGAGTTCAAGATGCCGAGACAGCTTGATTGATTTTAAATATGATGTTCAGCATGAATAGTAAAATCAATGCAACAGCTTAAGAAAGCAAAGAAGAGACACAGATTTTTAAAGTGGTTCTGATATCGCTCAAATCCTACGTCCACCGTCCCGAATGATCGGGAGGCTATTTATTATCCCGAGTTAGTCTCGCCGCCTTGCACACAGGGCAAAGCCGCGTCTTGGTTTTTATACCGATCCAAGTCTCGCTTACAACACTATCAAACTTAAAGTGTTTGACAAACTTCTCCAACAAAGGAAGGAGTCCTTATACAATAAGTGATCGGGTTCAAATGTGAACTCCTTCGTCTAAGCTATGGATATAACAAGTGAGCTTAGGGTTAGAGGGATAAGGAACGAGAATGTAGCTATCTAGAGCGACGAACAATCCGAGGGTTTAGCTATTAGGTTCGTGTCAGTCGCTTGGATACTAGAAGCTTATGTCGGTTCAGCTTGGTTCCTTTTGAGCTGGATGTAGTCTTTCGCCGGAGATAACTCGGTTGTTTCTTGCGGAAGACTTAGTCGTTAATTTCGCTCGTTTGAATGCTCTCTCGTGTTCTAGGTGTGCGCATTCTCTGGTTCTTCAAATCTTGAATGATCCCTCTATTTATAGAGCAGAGATTGAAAATAGATCCTTTGGAGATGATCTTCTTCTTTCTCTCTCTTTTTGGTAGCAAACGGCTCTTTTGGTGTAGGTAACAGTGTACTTTCCCACCTTTTTAGGTAAAAGGTTGACTGTAGCTTTAGCAGGTGAGAAGACACGTGTATGCTTGTCATTCGTTGAGGTGGATGGAGTGGTTGAGACAAAGACAAACTTCGAGACAGCATCAAGCCGACTTCTCTCTTCCTCGTACATGACAATGCCGATTGTCTTTCAAAAGATTCTCGACAAATCCCGAAGACTATCTGCCGTTGCTGAGTCTGAACTTGTATTCAGTAGATAGATTGCTGAGATAAGTCTACTGATGATCAGCTCTGAGTCCAAATGAACTACTCCCGCCGAGTTCGCTAAACCGACTCTCTCGCATATCGCTCCCGCCGAGTCCAAGATTCACCGAGTCTTTTACACCGGTGCCGAGGCCGATGAGCTACCGAGCGCCTTAACCGAAAGCAGAGTGTCTACCGAGTCCGAAACCTCGTAGACAAATATGAATACAAAGGAATGGTTCACCAACCAGATAGGGTTTTGGGATCTTCAAATCTTCTCAACAGTTCAGAGCACGAGGCTACTGAGCGTGATTCAGTATAGAAGATAGAGTCATTTCCCACAAGTATGATCATGCTGAGGATTGAATCATCACCCAACAAGTAACAAGACATCGTCTTTCATGGTTAGACGCGCATAGCTTAGATTTAATAACGGAGATCCTCCAACCCAAAGTTAAGACAAGATCCGGATTCTCTCGTGGAGAAAGTGCCTTATACTCCTGCTTCTTGTCTACTGAAGAGCCTCAGACTATTGAGGATGCGGTGAATGATGCTGACTGGATCACTGCCATGCAAGAAGAGCTCAACCAGTTCGCTAGAAACGACGTACGGACACTTGTAGACTAACCTAGACATCAACACGTGATTGGAGCAAAGTGGGTCTTCAAGAACAAGCGAGATGAAAACAACGTTATTGTCAAGAATTAAGCTAGACTTGTTGCCAAACGTATTGTCAAGCTGAAGGGATAGACTTCGATGAAACATTCGCTCCAGTTGCAAGATTGGAAGACATTCGTCTATTCCTAGCATATGCAACACATCAACAATTCACTGTCTATCAAATAGATGTGAAGTCAGCTTTCCTGAATGGCGTACTGAAGAAGGAAGTCTACATGGAACAACCGCCCGACGTTCAGCAGGGACATTAGGTTTATAGACTAAAGAAAGCATTGTATGGGTTAAAACAAGCACCCAGGGCTTGGTACGATACCCTATCAGACTTTCTTCTTCGGAAAGGTTTTCAGAACGAAACTGTAGATCACACCCTATTAACTATTAAGTTAGAAGCTGACATCCTACTGGTGAAGATCTACGTGGACGGCATCATCTTTTGATCAAGGAACCTGACTGTGTGTCAGAAGTTTGAACAGATGATGAAAGAAAAATTCAAAATGTCGATGATGGGAGGGATGACTTATTTCCATGGACTTCAGGTCAAACAATCTAAGAAGGGAATATTCATCCATCAAGCTAAATATACAAGAGATCTCATCAAGAAATTAAGTTGCGAATCCAACAAATCAGTAAAGATACCCATGAACACAAATCTCAACATAGATCTTGGTAAAGGGGGAGTATCTGTAAACTCTACTAATTATCGTGCTATTATTGGTTCTTTATTATACCTAACAACTAGCATACCTGACATAACCTATGTTGTAGGTGTATGCGCGATATTTTAGGCGAATCCCAAACGAAGCCATTTATACTCAGCAAAGAAAATTCTTCGGTACTTAAAGGGAACACCTGATGTTGGATTATGGTATCTTGCAGATGATAATCTCGAACTAACCAGTTACTCTGATGCTGATTATACAGGACGTCGAATAGACAGGAAATCAACCTCAAGAACTTGTTAGTTCCTCGGCAGTAAGCTGATATCTTGGTTCTCCAAGAAACAACATTCAGTAGCTACGTCAAATAGACATGAAACAACCTCAAGAACTTGTTAGTTCTCCTACAGATGATAATCTAGAACTAACCAGTTATTCTGATGCTGATTATGCAGAATGTCGAATAGACAGGAAATCAACATCAAGAACTTGTTAGTTCCTCGGCAGTAAGCTGATATCCTGGTTCTCCAAGAAACAACATTTAGTAGCTACGTCCACTACTGAAGTTGAATGTATGGTTGTTGGAAGCTATTGTGCCCATATACTCTGGCTCAGACAATATCTGAAAGACTACGACATTCATCAAGATGAAGTGCCTATCTACTGCGAGAGTACCAGTGCCATTGCAATCACGTAGAATCTTGTTCTACATACTCGATGCAAGCACGTGGACATCAGACATCACTTCATCAGAGATCATATCGAGAAGAAGGATATCAGAATGGAAAACATCCACACTGATAAGCAACGAGCTGATATCCTGATCAAACCTCTAGCTGAGACCAGATTCAACGATCTCTCTGTAGAACTAGGTCTATTGGATCCTAATGACTCGATTCAATAAGGAGATCTAGAGGGTACTGAGTGAGGGGGGACACCCTCAGTACTGCTGAAATACTCAGTCGCATCAACGAGGACTCAGCTGACTACTATGATCAGCTGACATGTTATGATTATTTATTCAGCATTTGGTGATCACCATGACATGACATTTATTTCCCACCATTAATGTTCATCGTACTTCATTAAGCATGTCATTCTCATTTAACGCACGACATTCTATATGTTGATTGCGGTGTATTTAATGCACGTCATTTCACCTTACCCATTTGGTGATTAAGATAAGTAGGGGAGATTATAGGCGACACAGTTATCATGACCTATTATAACGTTTAGTCTGAGTCATCCACCTCTTTTAAAACTGATTAATCTCTGCCACACATAGAAAAATCGTTCATATTCAGATCATATATATCTTTGTGTGTATCTTCACTTAATCACTTTCTGCCATTTACGAATTAATTTGTGCTCTTCAAATATTACTTGCTAAGAAATCTGCCAAGATTAATTACATTTCTTTCTGTAATTCTTTCTCTAACTGTATCTGAATCTAACTTACTCTATTCTCGAGTGCTAACATTCTTTTTGCAGATTCAGTTTTATACACGACATGGCATCTTTCCCTGAGAAAGTTGTAGTTCAACCATCTGATATGGAGGTCATTATCCATAGCAAGAGAGTCCGGCTTGGACCGCTTTCTTGCCTTCCCGGTCCCGCGGGGTAGAGTATTGACAGTGGTTTTCAATCTACTTCGGCATTCTTCGCCTCGAGGCCATCGTGACCGTGAGCCCCGATTCACCGCTTCCCAAGACAAAGTTGCTCGCCCCTTCCTCAACATCCACGAGGGAGAAGATCGACAGGATGTTTCTTGCTACACTTACCAAAGAAGAAACGAGTAACGGAGGTCGGATGGAGGATATTGCCAAGCTCGATTAGCTCACCGCCTCCAACGCAGCTTTCTCTCCCAACACCGGAATATCTTCGATAGGGTACAAGGAAACATTGATCAACAAGTACCTATCGATATTCAAGGCAAGAAAGACATAATATTCAAAGCAAAGATTTCCCAAAAATCGGTTGCTCCCTTAATATAGCGGATCGGCGTACATCGTCAACCACATCCTCACAAATTCGCCGGATCCTCCGATGAACTTAGTAGGATCGGACTCCATATTATGATGGCGTTCAGTGACCTAGACCGAATTCTTCCTTTCGTAATTTAGGGCCTGTACTTGGAAGTTTGTCTATGGAGAAAGACAAAACTTCCATCCACCCGATCCCGATGGGCGTACTATTATATAGACCAAGGAGTCAATCCCGATCGAAGATCATTGCCCATGGAATGTGGCATTTGTAGACATGCACTTCTTCGACAAGAAGAATGTCAAGTTTTCCATTGCAAAGACTCGCAGAGAAATCGATCGGCCGGGGACTTCATGACAAACGTCCCTTGGTACTCTCTCAGGATCCTCAGCAATCTCAGCAAAAGAAGAGAAAGACGCTGAAGAAGCCTACAACTGCTGAAGTAACTCCTGAGCATATCTCTATGGAGGATTCAGGGTCTGGGAAAGAGGACGTGACCCTAAGGGAGAAAATCAAGAGAATTTTTGACGAGGAGATTTAGTCGAAGCCCCTTACTGAAGCTGAGGTTCCACAAACTGAATCCTCATCTACTCTCCCCGCCTCAGTTCTGCTAGCCCAGAGCAGAGCGACTGCGGAAATGGCGAAGGAAATTCCTGAGATTCTTGACCACTCAGATCTCGTGGACATCCTCGTTCGAGCTAGGGTGCAGATGCGTCTGAAGTCCTCGATTGGGATCTGCTGGAAGAGATGCTCCACCTCAGGACTGGTTCCGAACTGGCCAGAGAGGAGCAGTCTCTTCGTGAGGAGATCGGTTATGGCGAGCTAGCTGATATAGCCTCTTTGGAGGATCTCAAGGCCGCTATGCTGATGCTCCTGAGTCTGAAGGGGCAACCGACGCCCGCCTTAGCCCCGCACTCGCCCGACTCCCACCGCGACAACACACCCAAGGATGCAGACCAGGGAGGATCTGCTGAGGGATAATCTCCTAGGGACGACTCATCGCCTCTACCTTCTGAATTAGGCGCAGTCATCCCTATGCCATCCGAGACTCAGACGAAGAAACAATCAGGATACCAGGCTGCTGAGATCAAGGATCTCAAAATGGAGTCCATCAATAAGGTTATAAAGAACCAAGTTCACAAGAACCGTCTCCTCGCGGAGGACGTGCACAACAAATGGAGCCAATTCGTAGAGGCTCAAACTAAGGAGTTAGGAAATCTCAAAAGTGCCTCTACTCAACGTTCAAATTTCATATCGCTATTTTTCTTATCTTATTCGACACGTGGCTACACCCTCTCCATTGGATCTATTCACAAATCAAAGAATATGAATAGAGAAGGTCTTCATGCGTAAGAAGTACCGGAACCCGAGCGAACAAGCTCAAAAACTCTAGCGAACTACAAGCAACATTCAAACGAAGAACTTGCTCATCGATTAGACATCTGCTTAGTTCTTCTTTCTAGAGAATTATTGTTCCATTTCTCTATCTAAGCGTGCGTATTGTAAAATAAATAGCTTAGAACCTCGAAGGAGTTCATATCTTTTGAACTGATCTTTGTTGTAAGAACTCCTTCTTAGTTGGAGAAAACCTTCTAACCTTAAACGGTTAAGAGTTGTAAAGTCACTACGACTATAAGTAGAATCTATCTAGCGTATAGATAATTGAGACTTGCTCAGTATAAGCAAACAAGTTTGAATCTGTCCTGTGAACAGATCACTGAGACTTGCTCTGTATAAATAACACAAGTTCTCCTGCTTGTGTCAGGATAGTGGACGTAGGACCCAGCGTGTCCGAACCACTTTAAAAATCGTTGTGTCATTTTTTGTTATTACTATTTCATTGATATTCTATTCATTCGACATCCAACTGAGTTTTAATCAAACTTGCTCAAAACTAGTTTCCACCAAAGACGCATATTTTAAAAGGGCCTACAATTCCGCACACGACTCTTGTACTAAACTACTGTTCACTGACATAGTCAGTAGGACTGTAGTAGGAGAATACTCAGCCCACGCGATCGAGAAAATATATTTGGCCAACTGATTAGTTCAGTAGCATTCTTCAGCTAAATTTGACTTTCACATTCAGAGTTTGAATTTGTATTTAGGTGTATTAACCCCCACCCCTCTACACCTGAACCGCGTCTCTAGGACCAACAATATCCTTCTCATACGTATTCATTCCCCGTAACATCAAAATTCGCCGTCCGTTCCGAGTTCCGCCGAGAGAAGAGGAAGTCGATCGAAGTTCTATGTTCCATTTACTTTTTCATGCAAACCAAGAGAAGAGAGGAAGAAACAAGCACTAGATTTAGTTTTCAAGTTCGTTAATTGATACACTTTAAATTTAGTTCATTGCTTTTAAGTTTTTGTTGGTGTTGAGAGATCGAAGACTCAAATTGGTACTCTTGTTTCTTAGTTTTCGTTATCGTTTTAATTCCGTATAGTGGTTCATTTTAAGTTTTTTTCGTGTTTACTATTTTATTCTTAATTTCCGTGCATGCTAGAATTAGGGTTACGAATGGTTACTATTTTATTTTGCGATGTGTCTTGCCTCGCGTAGTGGGACATTTTCATGAGTAGCTAAAACTTTTAGTGGTCCAACAGATGTAAAACACACACATTAATATTTCATGAGGCTTTAGTGGCTTAAAACTAATCTAAGGGGTTTCGGGTTAATTCTCGGTTTATTTAATCTCGACTAGAAATTTCGGATTGGCCACCCTAGGTTGAGCAGTATGTAGCTAAGTTAGTACTTCCATCGTTTCTCATGGAATAAGGCTAGGTAAGTAGAAAAATTATGACTAATCTCCATTCCATGTGTTCGGTACCATGTTTACTATACTGAACTTAAATCTCAGCATTTTACAGGATTAATTTGGTGCGATACAAAGATCAACAAATTGGCGCCATTGCCGGGGAACGGTGTTATCTAGTTTTAATCTTTTCTACTATTATTTTGTGCTTTTAAGCGTTGCATGAGCAGGTCTTCCCGTCCTAATCTCTTATTTGATTCGGATATCAAGAAAACAGCAAGGAGAAATAGAAGGAGGCAAAGCTGTGGAAGCAACAACTTCTGTCCAAGACATAAAATTTCTTAACTGCCAGACAGAATATATAACCGAAGCTGGTGATCAGACCAGCGAATCAGATCCAGAAACTGTCTTGTTTGACCAGAAAAGACAAAATATTGAAGAAGAAATCTCAGAATCTGAAGAGGAAGAAATGGCTAAAGATAATCCACCACCATTGAAGATGAATTCTAGCTCGCTTAACTTGGGAGAGGACCTACCGAGACCAATTCAGATTACCACAATAGAGCATATCGACGTCAAGCTGGATTTGGTCGCCGCATGTCCCAAGTTTTATGGGAAATTGAATGAAAACCCTTTTGCTTTTTAAAAGGAGTTCAATCAAGTTTATAACCCGCACACTCAAGGCCCTCTGGACGCATTTAAACTCAAAGCATTCCCTTTCGCACTATAAGATGGAGCACACACGTGGTTCTCAAGCTTTCGCCCTAAATCCATTACGACATGGGCACACATGCGTAAGATTTTCTTGAACAAGTACTTCCCTCAATCAAAGCGACACGCACTCAAGAAAGATATATCTGGAATAGCTCAAGAACTTGATGAAGCCTTTGGAGCTTATTGGGAGCGATTTGGGCGACTTGTCGATAGTTGTCCTAACCATGGTTATTCGAACATAGATCTTCTACATATTTTCTACCAAGGTATGACCGATGAATCAAAGGCCATGGAGAATATTGGCCTCAAAGGGAATTTTGCCAATAGTCTCTAAGAAGATCCTAGGGATATTATTAAAGGACTTCCATAATCCACCTCGCAATACAAAGCGGTCGAGGGAACGCAAAGGAAGTTTGTCAATGTGTCCCATGGAGATATTAGGGATGATATTGACATGAAATTGGAATTGAGATGGAAGAGAAATTAGCAAACTAAAAGATAAACTGGACCAACCGCTTAAGCAGAAGACTTCCATGTCGTCGTCAAGCCAAACGATGACTAATCATAAATGCGGAGCAAGTGGCCAAAAAGGACACACAAATTTACAATGTCCAGGAGAAGATTTCAATATGGCTGGAAATTGGAATGGGCAACAAGGGGTTCATTTGAACCATAGATCGAGGCAGCCGGAGGATCCATATCAACAACCACTAAGCAATCCTACTCAACAACAAAACCAGCAGCCAACCTATCAAAATCAGCAATACCAGCCTCCACAACAGTACAATTATCAGCAAATGTACAATGCTCCACACCAATGGCAATTTCAACAGCAAGGCGTTCCGACTGGACAAGCAGAGCAGCAGACTGCATTAGAGAATATGTTAGCAGAAATGGTTTCTTCTCAAAAGGATACTACTGCATATCAGCGAAAAATGCAGAACGAAATTTAACAATCTAAGAGGGACCAACAAATGGTTCTTGAACATCTGTCCACCCAAATAACCAGACTATCCAGTTCGCTCAATGAAATGAAAGAATATCAAGGGTGTTTACCTGCGCAAGTTCAAATTAATCCGAATGCCATGGCGAGTGTATGTCAAATCACTATGTCCAATGACAATAGCGTCGTAGTGTAGAGACCAAAGGCGACCTGCTTGCCCTTTAAAATGAGACCGATGGAGAATTTTCTGGATCTCATGTACAATCAATCTGAAGCTGCCACTTGTTTTGCTGAGCAGAATGCACTACCAAAACCAACAAAGAAGTTTGGAACATAATCTACAACGCACTCGAAACAAGCATACGCCGCCAACTGCACTCTCCAAATGTAACGCGCGAAGGAAAAAGAGGGTAGGAATATAAGCAAATAGATGGAAAACAACTAAGAAACTCAAGTCATTCGTTCAGCTTTGATCCAAAATATGATACTCCTACATCATTTCGAGAAGCTCTATATCGCAGAAGAAGACCCGTGGAACAATCCATAGATTTCATGCCAATCTTTGGGAAGTTAGAGATCAATTTACCTTTTCTTGACACAGTCAGAGTACCTTTATTGAGCAAGTTCATCAATGAGTTCATTGCTGGAAAAACAAAGGATGCTAAGAAGGTCAAGATCAATGCAAGTGCATCAGCGGTGATACAAAAAACTCTACCAAAGAAAAGCAAGGACCCGGGTATGTTTGCTCTTCCTTGTTTTATGGGAAATACAAAAACTGAGCATGCCATGTGTGATTTAGGAGCATTTATTAATATCATGCCGTTATTTGTTTATAATAGTTTAACCGGTGTGGAATTGGTGGATACCAAATTTGTGATACAATTGGATGACAAATCTAGTATTTACCCTATTGGTCTCTTAGAAAATGTCCTCGTTAGAGTGTATGATTTTGTTTATCCTGTAGATTTCTATGTGATAAAAACAAGTGATAAACAATGTAAGGGATCAGCTAGTGTTTTGATAGGTCGTCCTTTTCTAAAAACTCCCAAAGCAGTTATTGATTTAATGGGTATTATTTGTTTGCATTACCATGGAGAAAATATGTTCACAACATTGATGTTACCATGGATGAGTTTCTCGATTTTGAAAATGCATATACCACTAATGTCATGGATCCTTTTGTCCAAGAACATCTTGAGACTCACTCTATGCAGGATAAGATACACCTTGATGAAAGGTTCAACTAAGACTAATGTTGACAAGAGGAATGATGACCTTAAGGAGACTGCCATGGCCCTTTATACCCATATAGGAACTGCAAATTCTGGATGTACGTCTCGATTGCCCAGGCAAGACGTCTACATCAAGCAATTCTATTTTGATGGGCAACAACCTATTTCGCAGTTGAAACCCCAACCTGAAAGAGATAAGGAGGCAACAAGGGAGCAGACTCTCGTCGTCTTGGCAAGCCAGAACCTTAATCTTGAAGCACAAACATGCCTAGCTGCCCAAGTCAAGCACAAGTCATGTCTGTCAGTACAGCAAGTGGACAAGTCGTCATCTAAGTGTGAGAAATAACTTGGGATGGAGGTATATGACGATTCTATGTGGTATAAAGATAGTGGGAAGAGATTGAAGGTGAGGCAATTAGTATTGTTGCATAAATCCAAGGCGGAGGCTCAATCAAGTAGAAGTAAAATGGATTGGCCCTTTCAAAATTCAAGCCATTTTCGACGAAGGAAGTGTGACAATTCAGAATCTTGATATGGCCAAGTCCCTTATTGTCAATAGCCAACGTCTCAAATTATACATCCTGTTCAGCAAGTCAAGGCAGTGGATGAGACTCTACTGTTCATACCGTCACACAATTGACCCTGGAAGATAGTCTAGCCGAAGACTGTAAAGAGAGGCGCTTCCGGGAGGCAACCCACGTTTTTAGTATTTTTTGTTATTTTATTCCGTGTTTTGTTTCCGGTTGATTTTATGCTTGGTGTGTTCTTTTTCAGATTCTTGGCTAAGTGTGATGATTGAACTTAAGGTGCAGCTGCTATGTGATAATTTTCATTCGCCGTATTGTGATGAGCTGACTACCTCACTTGCCCAAGCGAGGCGACCGGTGACTTTCTTATCCTATTTTTTTATTTTTCGATTTTGTTTTATGTTTTGAATTTGTTCTTGTGTTTCTTTCTTGTTTTTACACTTGATAGGTATCAAGTGTAAGGAGGGGGATATTTCTTTTCTTTTGTCTTTTGTTTTAGTTTGTTCTTACATTTGATAGGGATCAAGTGAAGGAGGGTGTTTTCATTTTTATTTTTTCATGCTTTCTCTCTTTGATTTGTTTTTTCTCTCTTGCTCGAGGGCAAGCAAGATTTAAGTGTAAGGAGGGGGTTATTTTGTGTCGAAGTATGCCAAAATTTTTGATTTTTGAAGCATCGTTTTCTATGATCAAGCGTGTATTATTTATGCCTTTGTTTTTCAATATTCTTGCATGTTTGACTTTGTGAAGAGTAGATCTAGGTGCTCGTATGTATGTAATTTGGGATGAGGGAAAATAAATTTTGTTGGATTGAACTATTTAAACCACTCACTTAAATTAGATTTGAGCCCTAAAGTAGGACATTTCCTACTATTCTTTTGAGAATGTTTATCCGCAAAGTCGCAATATATTGAGTCACTTGTGATAAATGATAGGAAGCATTCAAGGTTTTTAGCCACACAGCCGCGATAAAATATTTCCTACCCGACATTATCCCTCAGTGAACCAATTTGAGCCTTGACCGAATTCTTTGATTTGAGTTAGTAAAATTGTAACCAAGGTCTTGAAACTTTCTCATTACCCATGTTATTGCTTGTTTTATGAACTCTCTTGTGCATTATTGTTTTAATTTGAGGGTTATTGTTCGTTAATTTATTGACACACCGCAACTGTATGGGTGCAATTACGTATAGAAAAACAATGTCGATCCCACATAGACTAATTATACTAGTAAATACTAATTACTATTGTTATCATCTATTTGGATTACGAAACTTGATGAGTTTCTAAAACTAAAAGCATTCAATTTAAATAAGCAAATAAATGAACTTTAGAAGAAAATATGAGAAAGCTTATTCTATGGATTTGAATTCAAGAACGATTTATCAAACTTCACTTTAGCCAATCAATTACTAACAAGACTTATTCTCTCCTAAAACGATCACTAATTTGCCTAAATAACATTTTGGGCGTAACATGCTTGTAAAATTGTCTCCAAGTAATTACTAGCATGTTTACTCCTAAAAGCTCCTAGGATCTATTGTTCTCATATTAACATCAAACCTTTTGGGCGTTGAATGATTAATATGTCTTGTATCCTAGATCAAGCATTAATTCTCTTCTCTCGAATATCGAATTAACACAACAAATTATGTTTAACTGGTGATCAAGCAACTAAACAAGCAATCAAAACATGAACACAATATGGAGGAACAAATAACACAATTGATTCGCAAAAAGATCCGTAGTTAATCATCCACATACTCTCTAACCTTAGAATAAAAAGATTAGCTACTCATAGACAAAGTAACAAAATCAGCAAAATCACAAGAATTCATGTTCATAGGCAAAAGAAAGTGTAGAAGAAAAATAAAAGTCTTGATTGTGTTGAACTTGAATTTCTTGATCTTCTTCCTTCCTCTCTTCTCTTCAAGAGCTCTCCCAAAGGTTGTAGGATTTTTGAAATTAAAATATATGAGAAAGATGTGTTGAGCAGAGCCCCCTTGAGGTTTTTATAGCCTTCAAATCTTAGCCCTAAGTAAGGGCTTTTATGTAATTCCCGCGGATGAAAACAGCAGCCGAAAATGATCCCGACGCGGTCGCATCGAGGTAGCACACAAGTCTTTTTCCTTTGCTCTGTAACGCCCTACACGCGATCGCGTCTGGGTCTTTTTTCTGCTTTCTTTAATCCCTACTCTGATGACCACACAGTCGCATCTGGGTCGTCACAGCTTACAGCTCAAACTTCTTTTGACTCGTTCTCACTTGTTTTAAGTCCGAATCTCGAGCCGTCTTCGCCGATTTACTCGTATCGAGCTGCACTTTAACTCCATTGCGCTCAAACAACATAATTTTCACCCATTTCTCTGCAATTTCAACAACAAGGCAAACAAGTATCACATTCTACAAAATTAAGCAAATTCAATCCAAATACTTGTTCCCAAACATGATTTTCCCTCTAAAATTGACATCAAAACACGATATGAACTAGGAAAAACCTTTATTCGTCAACCCCGAAACTTAAAGTGTTGATTGTCCTCAATCGACGAAAGAGAGAAAATAAGAAAACAAACATGGCAGAGTGAATAGATGACGATTTTAGGCTTCAGGATTTCTCGAAACTTTCCAGCCAATGCAAATACCTAATCAACTTTTCGCATGTTTCAACAAATATTGATATTCAGCCTTTTACTTAGAACCCTCATAAAATGGATATAAATAAATGTAACCCTCAACTCTCAAGAGTTTAAGATAGGACATGTTTACTCTCAATTCAAAACAAACAAATAGATTACCATAGGCTTGCAAATCGTCTAACTTCCCCATTGCTAGCGTGTGCTTCTAGACAAAGATCAAATAGGACTTTTATTTGGTTGCAATGTAGGCTCTTTGGTAAGGTAGGATATAATTTAGGCAAAGTGACTCATTCCCCAAAGAAAGATTATTTTATGATAATCACCAACTTGCCTAACTATCTCAATTCTCAAAATCATCCTCATCCTTCACCAACCAAGATTTATCAACATTCAAACCACAACCAACAATACATGATTGCTCATCTCCCAATAGCACATTTGCACACTTCATGCCTTTTTTTTTTCTTCAACTTGCCAACTCTCACCTCAAATAATTTTTTAATTTGTGTTACACTAGAGGTTCATCGAGTACGGTACCAAGTCGTATAAAACTTCATTTTCTTTTCATTCTTCAAAATTCAACCCACACCAATCATTTTCAACATAGTCAACTCATGCTCTTCTCCACAAATTCAACCCATACCAATGTGGTTAAATCAAGGAATGGCTAAGGCTCAAATGGGTGAACAAAGGATATCGTATTTCTGGTTAATTGTTTGGGTAAAATTGGTTAAGAACGATAGCCTAAAATCATTTCTTCACCCTTAAGCACACTACACAATTTCAAAGAAGAAACCAAAGCAAGTTCTGGAGACATATATGCATGTTCGATTAATTCACACAAGAAAGAAATATGACTGCTAATATAGTACACTAAATGGCTCAAAATCTCACGGGCTCATTTTGGTTCAAACTAATCGAGGCCAAAGCATCAAGATTCATCAATTCATGCTCCATCTATCAAAAAGTGTTCACACAAATTAATTTTCAACAAAGATGCAACAATATCATCATAAGCTCTCGTCAATCTATTGCATCATGCACTTGCTCATCATCTTATCAAAGAGATCATTGTTTTTTCAAAAACTACACCACAATCAAGGCAACCTAAAGACTCTAAAACTCAGCAACTAATAGAAAAAATTACTAAAAACTAGAAAGCAAGTAAAGATAAAGACCAATCAAGCACTCTTTCCCCTCCCCCAAACTTAGTCGACTGCAAGGAATAATGAGTATGAAAAGAAAGAAAGCGGTTGATTGGGTGGAACTCACCGGGAGTAAGAAGACTAAGGCGGTGGTGGCGGGAAATTATCAAACATATCTCACCTCCATTGTACGTTCTCCATCTTATGAGTTTGCATAGCATCAAAACAATCCAAGGTTGGTGTATGCATCTCATTTATCCCGCATAACCTCGTTGTTCCTTCTCTTCATCGTCTCGATGACTCACATAACTGTGCTTGGGGTCATCTCCCACCTCGTATGCATCATCATCGACATGATTTCTCTCTTGATCACGACATGGTGGCGCATGAACTACATTTGGTGTGGGGATGTTTCTGTGATGACCCTCATGCAGTTGCATCTGGGTTGCGTTTGGTGACGAAAATCCTCCGTGATTACCTAGATGCAGCCGCGTCTGCGTCGCGTCAGCCTGATCATTTTTCTTTTTTTTTTTTATTTTCCCTCTTCGTTTTGGAATATCCTCTAAAGGATCATTAGATGACCACAAATTGTTCGAGTCAATGCACGAGTCAATAGTCTTCAGTACCTTGCATTCTTCCATGGCATGTGAATCCACTTCATCGTAAAATTTCATAGCTCGATAAATTGAAAAGGTGAAGCTCTCATCATTCATCCTTAAAGTAAGCTCTACATTTGCTACATCGATGAGTGCTCTTCCAAGGAGCTAAGAAAGGTCTTCCAAGTATCAATGGAATACCCTTGTCTTCTTCCATGTCTAAAACCACAAAATCGGCCGAAAAGACAAATTCATTCACTTTCATCAAAACATCTTCCACAATCCCTCGGGGATAACTGACTGAGCGGTCCGCCATTTGGAGAGAAATGGTTGTTGGCTTCATCTCCCCAATCTCCAACTTATTGAAAATAGACAAAGGCATAAGATTGATGCTTGCTCCAACATCACACAAAGCTTTTCCAATCTGTTGTCCTCCAATCACAAAAGGGATAGTGAAACTACCCAGATCTTTAAGCTTTGGTGGTAACTTCTATTATATGATAGCACTACACTCCTCGTTCAAATGGACAAGCCAGTATTCTTCCCACTTTATCTTCCGAGAAACCACATCCTTCGTAAATTTTGCGTTTTTGGCATTTGCTTGAATCGCCTCCAAGAGTGGGATGTTGATGTTAACCTCCTTAAAAAGGTTAAAGATTCTTGCATTCTCGCTCTTCGTTCTTCTTCTTTTGATGGCGCTGTAGGAATGGCATCGGAGGAGGCAGAAGGCGGTGGACTATTCTTCTTAGGTGGAGAGACAGGAAACAAAATTGAATCTTTTTCTTTCTGAACTTCGGAATTTTCCAACTCCTCTTCCTCCACCGAGATAGGATTAGTAACACTGTTGGGCAATTTGGGTCCCTCATAAGAGGGCCCACTTCTCATATTAATCGCCTTGCAGTCTTCCTTGGGGTTAACCACTGTATTACTTGGAAATTACCCTTAGTGATGTTTACTTGACATGTCATTTACAATTTGTCTCATCTGCTTTTCAAGAATTTTAAGTCGGTTATCCACGTCTTTTGAAATTGCCTTTACTTCTGACATGAATTCCACCAACATATCTTCCAGCTTTGGTTTCTTTTCCTTGTTTATCACTCTGTTGGTGATAGAAAAACCAGGAGGTGGTTGCCGAGTATTGTTCATATTGGCATATGAAAGGTTTGGATGATTCCGATTGCCTTGGTAATAATTGTATGGTGGATGATTGGTTCCATAAGCTCCTTGGGGATGAGAGCCATGAGGTTGGTGAAACGTCTCATATCCCCTACCGTTGATGCAATTAACATCCCCCATATTCGAATGTCCAACAAATGGTAGCTCAACTTGTGGTGTCAACATACTGTCCACTTTGCTCATTAACACCAACATCTGAGCTGATAGTTTTGAAATCGGATCATCATTCTTCGCCAAAGTAACCTTCTTCGTAGATGCTCTTGATTTAGGCCACTGATAGTTATTTGATGCCATCTTCTCTATGATACTCGTAGCAGTGGCAAAGCCTTTCTCCATTATATCTCCACCTCCAGCTGCATCCAATAAATTCTTGATTTCAACATTGCATCCATTATAGAATAAGCACACTTTCTCATTCGAGATGATCCCATGATTCGGGCGGTTGCGAAATAGCTCCTTAAATCTCTCCCAAGCTTCATAGAATGACTCCCCATCAAATTGGCGAAATTGATTGATCTCATATCGCAACCTCATAGTTTTGCTTGGTGGAAAGAACTTGAGGAGGAATAAGTTCATTATCTCATCCCATGTAGTGATTGTACAAGCATCCAGGGATTGATGCCAAAGCTTAGCATCATCTCGTAGTGAGAAAGAGAATAGCCGAAGTCTGATGGTGTCATCCGGGACTCCATTCATCTTAATGGTGCTGCAGATTTCTATGAATTGATTCAAGTAAGCATGAGGCTCTTCAGCAACTCTACCACTAAACTGATTCTGTTGCACCATAGAGATAAGTGCAGGTTTGAGCTCAAAGAAGTTGGCGTTGATCCTTGGGCCGTAGAGAACCCCTTGTTGAACCACTGGATGAAAAACTTCTTTGCTATCGCTGCCTGATGATCAACCATTTTAGCAGCTTGATCTTTTTTCCTTGCGTTGTTGCGCCAACAAGTAGCTTCAATCTCGAGATCTACAGCTTCCAAAGAAATTCTATTTGATCTTGTGATCATGCACTACCTGAAAAAACATAACAAAACCAAGTAAACTAAAACTACAAAATGTAAATAAATGTCTAAAGTAGTACCAAAAAACTTTAACTAATATCACTAAATAAAAATTAGTCCCCGACAACGGTGCCAAAAACTTGTTCGCTAATTTATTGACACGCCGCAAGTGTACGGGTGCAATTGCAGATAGAGAAGCAAGGTCGATCCCACAGAGACAAATTATACTAGTAAATACTAATTACTATTGTTATCCTCTATTTAGACTACTAAAATTGATGAGTTTCTAAATCTAAAAGCATTCAATGTAAATAAGCAATTAAATGAACTTTAGAAGAAAATATGAGAAAGCTTATTCTAGGGATTTGATTTCATCAAACTTCACTTAGCCAATCAATTAATAATAAGACTTATTCTCTCCTAAAACGATCACTAATTAGCCTCAATAACCTTTTGGGCGTACCTAGACCGTAGATAACATGCTTGTAAAATAGTCTCCAAGTAATTACTAGCCTATTACTCCTAAAATCTCCTCGGATCTATTGTTCTCACATTAAAATCAAACCTTTAGGGCGTTGAATGATTAATATGTCTTGTATCCTAGATCAAGCATTAATTCCCCTCTCTCGAATCTTGAATTAACACAACAAATTATGTTTAACTGGTGATCAAGCAACTAAACAAGCACTCAAAACATGAACACAAGAAGGAGGAACAAAAAGCACAATTGATTCGCAAAAGATCCGTAGTTAAATCATCCACATACTCTCTAACCCTAGAATAAAGAGATTTAGCTACTCAAAGACAAAGTAACAAAATCAGCAAAATCACAAGAATTCATGTTTGTAGGCAAAAGAAAGCGTAGAAGAAAAATAAAAGTCTCGATTGTGTTGAACTTGAATTTCTTGATCTTCTTCCTTCCTCTCTTCTCTTCAAGAGCACTCCCAAAGGTTGTAGGATTTTTGAAAATAAAGGATATGAGAAAGATGTGTTGAGCAGCGCCTCCTTGAGGCTTTTATAGCCTTCAAATCTTAGCCTTAAGTAATGGCTTTTATGTAATTCCCGCGGATTAAAACATCAGCCGAAAACGACCCCGTCACGGTCGCGTCGGGGTAACAGACAAGTCTTTTTCCGTTGCTCTGTAAAGCCCTAGATGCGGTTGCGTCTGGGTCGTGTCTACTTTCTTTAATCCTCACTGTGATGACCCTCACACAGTCTCATCTAGGTCGTCACAGCTTACAACTCCAACTTCTTTTAACTCGTTCTCACTCGTTTTAAGTCTAAATCTCAAGCCGTCTTCGTCCATTTACTCGTATCGAGCTACAATTTAACTCCATTGCGCTCAAACACCATAATTTTCACCCATTTCTCTACAATTTCAACAAAAAGGCAAACAAGTATCACATTCTACAAAACTAAGCAAATTCAATCCAAATACTTGTTCCCAAACATGATTTTCCATCCAAAATTGACATCAAAACACGGTACGAACTAGGAAAAACCGATGTTCGTCAGTCATTACATGTCTCCTGCGTGCCCAGTCTATACGTGCTGCAGAAAAAAAGAAGATAGAATAAAAAGTCTAAATGTAAAAACTGCTCAATATAAGTAAAATTCAAAGTGTCCTGTCTGTATTGTTGAGACAGTTTGTGCCCAATTTGTTCAAAAGAAGAAAATATATTCCACGATAAAAATTTAAAAAAAAAGAAGAAAAAAGAAAAAAAGAAACGTGGCAGAATTGAAGTGTGGGTACATAGTATTAAAATTGTAGCATTGAAGTGAATATTCTTAAGTGGTAGGACTTTTGAATTTATGTATTAACTGCACAAGTGAGAGAGTTTGACATGCATAACATATTATCACATTTGATGGAGCTTAGTACCCCTAGGACCTCCACCAACATCGATTTGTCTAAGTCCTAAACCCCATTACAACTAATTGAGAAATACCTCCTTGATTTTGCTATTGTGATGATCTCTTATCGCGTGGATTGCTTTTCCTTTGAGGGACTTGAACCGGACCTAGACTAGTTGAGTGTTGAGGGAATCTAGAGGAGATCCACATTTTTTATATTTTGACCAAGTTGCTATATGTGTGCCTAGTTTCTAAATTTGCATTGTATACTTGCTTGATGAGATCATGATTGCATGGTTTGACATTGCTTGACTAGTAAATTGGTGTGGAAATTTTTGAATTGATTTGTATGGCTTCTTGTTTTCTTTTGGAGTACATTGTTCTTTTTTTTCTTTTTTCCTTGTTGAGTCTTGTTCTTATTCGAGTCCTATGTCTTTTATTTTGAGTTTTGAGACTTGAGGAGGGCCGAAATAATTCGGTACTTATCTTTTGTTCTTCTTATACTCGAGGGTGAGTATTGTTCAAGTGTAAGGAAATTTGATGAGTCAATTTCATACCTAATTATTTCAATCCAGAATGTCTCTTAACTGCGCAGACGAAGCGTAATTGTTGGCAGTCTTGCAGGATTTTATGTTGATTTGGCATGTGACGTGGAAACAAGGTGGCAATGCGAATTCTACAAGGAATGGCGTGTTTTGACCGAGATTTGGCCGAAAATAGATGGAGGAAGGAAATACTTTGAGAAAACGGATAGATAAGCAAAGATATGAAATTTCTTTTTTCCTAGGAAAATCATTCCTTATCCAAATCGAAACCCTATGTTGGGATGTGATTCAACAGTAAACTTATTTACTGGTTGGTAGATTTGGCTGATCCCAAAACCCTAATTTTTTTGGTGAACCATTGAGTTGTAATAGTAATAGTCTCTGAGAGTTTCAGACTCAGTAGACATTCCTTCAGCATGGTTCAGGCACATAGTTCTGTCTGCTGACCCTTCAGTACACTATCTGCCTCAGTACCATGGAGTGAAGACTCAGTAGTGCTGAACTCAGTAGGAGCAGCATACTGAGAGGTGTTTATACTAAGTAGTGCTGAACTCAGCCGGAGCAGCATACTGAAAGGAGTAAGTAGAACTGGACTCAGCAGGAGCAGTTCACTGAACTCAAAGTTGACCTTCAGTAAAGTTGGACTTAGCAGGAGTATACTATCGTACCCTCCACGACAGCATGGAAGCTCATCTGACTTCCCTCCGCGACAGCATGACAGAGGTCTTGGAAGACGGACCTATCGTACCCATGATCGATAGTGTCGAAGTCCAGGATCTTACACAAGGAGGAGGAATGGTAACCGGGAAGAAGGTCTCTAAGGACAGAAGCCTCTTCACCCCAGAAGAGAAGAAACTTCATAACCTTAACCGGGTTGCCAAGAATGCCATACTGACCACTGTTGGGTGATGATTCTATCCTCAGCATAGTCTTACTTGGTGGGAAATGATTCTATCTTCTATACTGAACCATGCTCAGTAGCCTAGTGCTCTGAATATTGAGAAGATTTAAAGATCCCAAAACCCTATCTGATTGATGAACCATTCCATTGTAATCATTATTTTTTTATCTCTGAGGTTTCAGACTCAGTAGACACTCTGCTCTAATCAAGGCGCTCAGTAGATTATCTGCCTTAACACCAGAAGTAGAAGACTCAGTGATACTGGACTCAGCAGGAGGACTCAGCAGGAGCAGTTAACTGAACTCAGAGCTGATCTTCAGTAGACTTTACTCAGCTATCTACCTACTGAATACGGGATCAGACTCAGCATCGGTAGACAGTCTTCTGAACTGTCAGATACTTTTGAAAAACAATCAGCATTGTCATATACGAGGAAGAGAGAAGTCAGCTTCAGTTTGCCTTGAAGTATGTGCTGTCTCAACCACTCTATCCGCATCGACAAATAACAAGAACACACGTGTCTTCTCACCTGCTAAAGCTGCAGTCAACCCTTTACCTAAAAAGGTGGGAAAGCACACTGTTACCTACTTCAAAAGAGCCGTTTGCTAACAAAAGAGAGAGAAAGAAGAAGATCGTCTCCAACGGATCTTTTCCAATCTCTGCTCTATAAATAGAGGGATATTTCAAGAAGAGAGAGGTGCATAAGCTTAAACGACGAAAACATACACAAGCATTAAAACGAGCTAGAACCAGAAAACCCTAAGTCTTCCGCAAGAACTTGAAGATCTATCTCCGACGAAAGACTACCTTCTCAGCTCATAGGGAACCAAGCTAAACTGTTAGAAGAGCCTCTAGTATCCAAATCGACGATACACGAACCTAAAGCTTATTTCAGTTGTTCGTCGATCTAGAAGCTACATTCTCATTCCCTATCCCTCTAACCCTAAGCTCAACCGAATATACTTATAGCTTAGACGAAGGAGTTCATATTTGAACCCAATCCTTATTGTAAAAGGACTCCTTCATAGTTGGAGAAGTTTGTCAAACACTTTAGTTTGATGCCTCGTAACCGGGACTTGCTTGAGTATAATCCCCAAGCCACGCTTTGTCCTGTGCACAAGCCGACCGAGACTAACTCGGTATAATAAATAGCCTCCTGAACTTTCGGGACAGTGGACGTAGGATCGATTGATATCCGAACCACTTTAAAAATCTGTCTCGTTATTGCTTTCTGATTACTGTTACATTGATTTTACTGTTCATACTGAAAATCTTCTTTAAAATCATACAACTGTCTCAGCATACTGAACTGTCTACTTGCTGAACTCAGACTTGCATAAAACGGTTTTCCACTCAACTGATTAGGGCCTACACTTTTCTGAACCGCTGAATTCTACCTGTTTGATACTGAATTCTGACTCAGTCAGCTAGCAGATCTCAGTAGAGTCAGACTCGTTCTTTAAGACTCTTTGCCACACATGATTCAGAACAGCTATTTGGTCTGCTGAATTATTTCAATACGGCACTTTCCTGAACAGGACTGTTCGTGTTCGAAGTTGAGAAAATCGGATTCGGGTGTATTCACCCCCCTCTACACCTGACCGTACACTCGGGACCAACAATTGGTATCATAGCGGGAGTTCTTTAAGACTCTTGTTATCTTGAAATTGGTCTACTTGAACGGATCCGGAAAATCGTTTTCACTGCATATCACTCTAAATTCATATCATTATTTTTATATGGCTGATATGTCAGGGATAAGAATGGTACCCATGTTCTCGGTAGAGAATTATGGAGTATGGCGAGTCAGAATGGAAGCACATCTGACATCCCTCCATGATAGTATAACTGAAGTGCTTGAAGATGGACCTATTGTTCCCATGATCGATAGTGTCGTGACTCAGGCCCCAGCTGAAGGAGGAGGAATGGTGACTGAGAAGAAGATCCCTAAAGACAGAAGTCTCTTCACTCCTGAAGAGAAGAAGCTTCATAACTTAGACCGAGTCACCAGAAATGCCATATTGACCACTCTTAGTGATTCTTATCTTGGCAGGGTTCAGAAATGCAAAACGGCAAAGGAACTCTGGGACGCTCTAGCGCTACTGAGTCGTGGAACTCAGAAAATAAAAGCTAAAAAACTGGCGCTGGAACTCCAAAAGCTGGAAAGTTTGTCTCTCATGCCCGGTGACAAAATAGAAGATCTCGAACGTCGATTTACGAATCCGATGAATTCCATCAATGGGCCGGGAAAGACATTCAAAGAACCGAGAAATGAATCTCAAGATACCGAGGGCACTTTGCCGACGTACACTGGACACCTTTTGCCACCTTATTGCGACATTCTGATTTAGATGTTGTCTCTCCTGACCATAGCTTTTCAGAACTTCAGGCAGAAGAGTTTGAGTTCGACAGACCTCAACAAAAGCAAAGAGCTGAAGCTGACAATAAAATTGACCATGCCTTCAAAGCATCGGTCGGCCACAAGATCTCCAACCGACAAGCAAGACAACGAGTAAGACTGAACCTTCACTCAATGATCTACAAGAAGGAAGTCTCGCTCAGAAGTACGCGTTGCTCGCTGTGAAGTATCAGAAGGAGAAGGAGAGGCGCAGAAAACTGACTAAAGCATGCCGAGATACAAAAGGTAAGTCAGATTATACTCCAAAACGCACTCCTGACTCACAATCTTCTGAATGCAGAAAGAAGGATGACTCAGCACCATCAAAGGATAGTAAAAGCAAAGAAGAAAGAGTCATCACTTGCTACAACTGCAAAAAGCCAGGACACTATCAATATGATTGTCCTGAGCTCAGTAGTGCTGAACGTGCAGCACGTAAGGCAAGGAGAGAGAAATTCGCCCAGAAGAGACAATCCTATATTGCAGGCGAGATCTCAGACGACTCAGAAGAAGTCGACTCCTTCATGGACTCATCTGACGATGAAGCAGCTTTCATGGCCTTAGAGCATGAAGCTGAAGAAACAACTGAAAAGTGCCTAATGGCAGGAGAAGAGGATGAGGTAAACTCTCATGAACCACTTAATTCCTCTTCATAATGCACACACGACACTGTTTCAGGTGTAGATGGGAATTTGGACATCACGACCGCCTATGAAGAATTATTAGATGAACAAATTCAAATGAGTCTCAGCTCAAGTAAGACTCTTCGGGAATGGATACCACGAAAGTGGAAAATCGAGACTTTTTCAGGAGAGTCGGCCGCTACTAAAGCCGAAGGACTTGTGTTGAGACTCGTGGGAGGAGATGAACTCTCCGATGGCCAAGTCTCGGCATCAAGAAGATCGAATTTCAGTTTTGACCAATGACTTGACTCGAAAGATACTTGAACCGAGTCTCATCAAGCAAGAACTGTCAGGACTTCAGACCAAGCACGACATACTGAAAAAGAGTGATGATGTCTGGAAGAGCCTGATGACTAAGCGTTACATGGGCGCTGAAAAGAAGCTGGAGGCTATGCTTGCAAGCAACAAGCCCAAGCACCGTAAGGAAGGACTTGGTTTCAACCAGGAAGCTTCCTCATCTGCCCCCGTACACCCAGAAGTGCGTCTAACCGATAGGTTTGTTCGAGGAGAAACAATCAATGCAAATATTCTGAACCCCTCAGCAAAGAACAAACAAAAGATGAAAGCACCTCATCCTACGCATCAGTATTCTGACCAGAAGATCGAGACCAAGACACCCCAGTTCCGTCAAGGGGGAACTAGCAGAGTTAAGTGGGCTGATCAGTATGGACCACCTCAGTTGACACATCCAGCTCAATATGGGTCATATTACTATGATCCTATAGTCAGAAGAGGTTCCAAGAGTCAGAAAAAGAAGAAAAACGCACAAAAGGCAAAGGTCAACAGTCCACCAACTAAGAAGATCCGGACTCCTGAACCTGAACAGCCTAAGAAGTCAGCTTTGACCAGTCCAGTGGTCAAGTATGTTGACTCAAGTGGAAAGAAACTGTCTGAAACCACCAGGGTTGTTAGACAGATTTGGGTTACTAAAACTAACATCTGAGGACCCAAAAACAAAATAAAGGGTACCTGAATATAATTCTGTTTTGCAGGTGCACAAAGATCCTTGGTATGTGGACAGTGGATGCTCAAGACATATGACTTACCAAAGGAACCTACAGAAGAATTATATTGCTGAAAAAGGACCCAGAATTGAGTTTGGAGACAATGCAAAAGGCTATACAAGAGGATATGGAGCACTCAGCATTAGAACTGCCACAGTTCCTAGAGTATCATATGTTGAAGGACTTCAGCATAATCTTCTCTCTGTTAGTCAATTCTTTGATAACTCGAATAGAGTGATTTTTGACACTGGTTTCTGTGATGTCATTGACAAATCCACAGGGAAAACAGTGTTATCAGGTTCGCGTAAAAAGAATATATACGTAGGCGATCGGAACTCGATGGAACCTGAAGCTTGTCTGTTGGCGAAGAACGACAACCGTACAGGATGGCTTTAGCATAGGAGACTCAGCCACCTCAACTTCAAAACGCTCAACAAACTAGCAAGGAACACTCTAGCAAGAGGACTGCCGAATGAAGTATTCAGCAAAGACACTCAGTGTGAAGCATGTCTGAAGGGAAAGCAAACAAGGAATCAAAATCCACCTGTTCCATCTCCTTCCACTGATGGAATCCTTCAGTTGCTACATATGGATTTGTTCGGTCCAGTCTCTCCAGTGACGATCAGAGGCAAGAAATATGCTTTAGTGGTCATCGATGACTACTCGCGCTACACATGGGTTATATTCATTGCCAACAAGTCTGATGTCAAAACAGAGTTACCAATGCTTCGGAAAAAGCTCAGTGTCGAGAAGAACACCAAGATAATCAAAATTGCGTTCGACGGCAGGAACCGAGTTCCTTAATTCCATGGTAGAGGAGTTTTGCAAAACGGAAGGAATTGAGCATGAGACATCTGCTCGCGCGCACCCTCGGCGAACGACGTTGCTGAACGAAAGAATCGCACACTCAAAGAAGCAAGCAAGAACTCTACTCGCAGGACTCGGGACTCCCAACCAAATTCCAGGCGTAAGCAACCGACACCGCATGTTATACTCGAACCGATCTCTACCGACAAAGCGAAGATAAGAGAACACCATATGAACTATGGAACTGCAGGAAGTCTTCTTTATCTTATTTCCATATCTTTGGTTGTTCATGCTTTATCCACAATAATGGGAAAGATCACCGAAGACTTTTGATAGCAAGTCGGATCGGGGAGTTTTCTTAGGATACTCTCGGGTCAAGAAAGCTTTCGAGTATTCAACTATCGGACTCTTTGCGTGGAGGAAAGCCCTCATGTTGTTTTTAATGAGTTTGCTACTGAAGACAGGAGCAATAACTTTAAGTCTGAATCTGAGGACATCAGTACGCAGCTACAGGATCTGCACCTAAAAGACAAACCTGAAAAGATCCAGCTATGTTGGGATGATGATTCAGACGAAGAAACTGAAGACAAGTCTATCGAATCTCAACCACAGAGCAAGTAGGCTGAACGGATTGACTCTCCCGAACGAGTCAATCCCGGGTAACTCAGGTCGATGAGGAAACCTTAGAGGTAACTGAGACCACTACTGAGAGTAACAACTCAGGGGGAACATCTATTAATGTTCCTGAGCTGAATGCCCCTGAACCTGGAAACTCAGTAGATCACACTCTCATTATTGAATTGCTTCAATCTCAGAATAGTACGACTGAAATTCCTAACTCACCTACTATCTGTGTTGATCAAATTTCAGATGAAGAGCTGAAACATCGTAGATCGTGGCTTGATGCTCACACTCCTGATCTAATCATTGGAGATCCTTCAGCAAAAGTCATGACAAGATCCAGATTCTGTCAAGGAGAAAGTGCATTGTATTCCTTCTTCTTATCTACTGAAGAGCCTCAGACGATTGAGGATGCACTTAAAGATGCTGACTGGATCATAGCTATGCAGGAGGAGCTGAATCAGTTCACGAGAAACGAAGTTTGGGAGCTTTTTAACAGACCCCGGCATCAACACGTCATTGGAACAAAATGGGTCTTCAAGAACAAGAGAGATGAAAACAACGTCATAGTAAGGAACAAAGCAAGGCTCATGGCTAAAGGCTACTGTCAAGCTGAGGGAATAGATTTCGATGAGAAATTCGCTCCAGTTGCAAGATTGGAGGCAATCAGACTATTCCTAGCCTACGCAACACATCAAAGATTCAGAGTCTATCAAATGGATGTGAAGTCTGCGTTCTCGAACGGCGCATCGAAAGAAGAAGTCTATGTAGAACAACCGCCCAGCTTTCAGCAGGGACATCAGGTTTACAGACTCAGAAAGGCTCTATATGGGTTAAAACAAGCACCCATGGCTTGGTACGATACCCTGTCAAAGTTTCTTCTTCAGAAAGGTTTTCAGAAAGGCACAATAGATCGCACGCTGTTCAGCATTCGACTGGAAGATGACTTATTACTCGTGCAGATCTATGTAGACGACATTATCTTCGGATCAAAGAACGTCATCATGTGTCAGCAGTTGAGAAAATGATGAAGGACAAGTTCGAGATGTCAATGATGGGTGAAATGAACTATTTCCTCGGCTTTCAAGTCAAATAATCTGAAAAGGGAACGTTCATTAACCAAGGCAAATACACTCGAGACCTCATCAAAAGATTCGGTTGTACATCCAAAGAAACCTATCAAGATCCCGATGAACACGAATATGAAAATCGATCTTGATAAAGAAGGAGTATCGAGACCAAACTGAATTTCGTGCAATAATTGGTTCCTTATTATATCTAACGGCTACTCGTCCCGACATAACTTATGCTTGTAGGTGTCTGCGCTCGATTTCGGGGCGAATCCTAAGCGAGCCACATGGACTCAAGCAAAGAAGATTGTCCGCTACCTCAGAGGCACACCTGACATTGGTTTATGGTATCCAACTGATGATAATATTGAACTAACTGGTTACTCTGATGCTGACTATGCAGGATGTAGAATTGACCGAAAATCAACTTCAGGAACTTGTCGGTTCCTAGGCGAGTAAGCCGATCTCATGGTTTTCAAAGAAGCGGCACTCGAGAGCCACGTCAACTACCGAAGCCGAATACATGGCTGCCGGAAGTTGTTGCGCCCATATCCTTTGGCCGAGACAAGCAGCTAAGAGACTATGACGTCATTCGTAATGAAGTGCCGATATTCTCGCGACAGTGCAGGTGCTATTGCAATCACTCGAACCCCGTACTACACACGAGATGCAAGCACGTGGACATTAGGCATCACTTCATTCGCGACCATGTCGAAAAGAAGGAAATCAGAATGGAAAAGATCCATACTGACAAACAAAGGGCTGATATTCTGACCAAACCTCTAGCTGAATCCAGATTCAAAGAACTTTCAGTAGAGCTCGGTCTGCTTTGGACCCTACCGACCCCGTCCGAAGAAGGTTCCAGGAGAGGATCATTCAGTAAGGGGGAATGATCACTCTCAATAGTGAGTAAATTCAGTACGTAGAGACAGAAAACTATCTACAAGAGGTATCAGCTGACTACTATGTTCAGCTGACAGGTTTGCGTATCTCTACTCAGTAGTAACAAATAAAACAGTAATGCATTTATGATAAAGATTCAGCATGCTATTAAATATCCTAAGTTTGCATTTATTATTAACGGCCTATATTTAATGCACGATATTCCATACACAAGTTTGCTGAACTCTGCACGCATTTAATGCATGTCATCTCATAGGTGGCATATGTGATCATTACTTAATATATCTTTTAATCTTGACCGTCCATCTCATAAAGCAAGTTTAAACTCTGCCTTTGATCGAAAACCGTTCACCTTCATGTTAGATATATATTTTCGATCATATCTTTAGAAACCGCCATTACCGCACTTAAAATCCTCTGCATCCGAAAATTCTGAGATCATTCCTTGCAATCCCCTCTTGCATATCCTTTCAGAATCTCTCTTTCGGTATGCTTATTACAACTGCTACACGAATTAATCTTCTTTTTCAGAATCGCTATACAAACTGTTTTATTTAAATCGATACTGATAAATGCTAGTGTAACAGGTACAATGGCAAGTAAAAATATTTCGGTGTCTGCTCCAGTTAACATGCAAGAAATCCTGGACAAGGATCGTGTTTGGTTCGAGCCAACCATGGAGTTCAACGCCTGTGATCTCGATTAAATGGACGAGATCTTCTCAGCTCTCAGAGAGTCAGGGCTTGAAAGTTTTCTTTCAAGGAAGCCGACATACTTCCTCCCGAGGCAGGTGGCTGAAGTTTATCTTAATTCTGACTCAGTAGGCGGGGACATAATCGGAAGATTCGCCGTTCACGAGATCAAGGATGCTTTTCCGATTCTGAAGCAAATATCACTCAAGGAGGCACTAAAGAGAAGTTTTGATCTGCCTTCTGAAGGAGCTAGTACTGTGGGGTACAAGGATGATCTTGTACATGACTATTTGACAATATTCTGTGGAAAGCCTACGACCTTCAGAGCTGCTTTTCCTAAAAACAACATGCTGCCTCAGTACAGAGCTTTGGCTTATATTGTGACGCAGCCTATCGACCGGCCCAAGCGTGCTCATTCGATCAAGTATCGAGGCTCAAGATCCAGCTCATGATAGCCATATATGATAGAGCCCAGATTAATTGGACGGAGTTCTTTATCCGTGAATTCATGGCTCAGGCGGCAAAATTCGACAAGGCCTCTTGCACGCTGAGTGCAAAGGGCAAGCTTCTTTATGGACTGAAGCTGTCCATAATGATAGAGGATGTCTCGGATCCGAACCAATCACCTACAATAACAAGGAGTATTTTAATGTGAAGAAGGTCGATTCGACAACAAGGCTGCTTGCTCTTCGGCAGATCGGGTCAGGTCCCTCAGCCGTAACTCAGCAGACTAAGCCTCAGCAGGCTACACCCTCGAAGAAGAGAATTCCTCCAGCAAAAACTCCAAAGGCACCAGCTAAGAAACTGAGGAAAGTCATTCCGGACAAGCCTAGTAAACCTGAGGTTTCTCCTGAAGTTCCTGCTGCTCAGGCTACTCAGCAACCTATTCAGCCTCAGCGGCTGATAGACGAGTCGAAATCATCTAGAGAAGACTCAATCAAGAGAAGGCCGTCTCCACTGAGGAACCGTAGAAGTGGAACAAGGGGATGCTACTGAAGCACATAGCGAGGAGATTCGGCGTCTTGACAGCCCCCCTCTCGGTTCCACCACTCAGCAGGTGTGCCTCTGCCGAGACTCGAGCGTCTCCCATAGACTTGGAGTCCGAGACAGCATCTGAAGAAGAGACAATTGGGATGGAAGCTTCAGTGATCATATCCAGAGCATCTCGAGAGATTCTTCAACAGATTCCAGAGCTTGCTGACTACTCTGATATGTTGCTCATTGCAAAATCAGCAAGGCTCCACATGTTGCTGCGATTTCAGGAGTGGCCCCAACTACAACGTCTAGTACTCCACTACTCCTGCCAGCAGCTTCATGAAGAAGAATTGAAGTTGAGGGAGCAAATAGGCTACTCTGAGCCTGTTGACCTCAGCACCGTGGAGAACCTGAGGGCTGCTATGCTGGCAATGATACATGACAGGCAGCTAGCTACCGGCTCAGCACCCTCAGATGGATCAGACCACGATGGTCAAGATCCACCCAGTGATTCAGGCCCTGGAAAGCCTGATGAGGAAAATCCCCAGGACAAGGATACACATGCTACTGAACAAGCTCAACCTCCACTCCGTATCCTTGGACCTGCGAAGTCCATGGCTGGTGCTTCGTCCTCAGCAGAGCCCGCTCAGCTCTTGCTGGAGTCGACTTACGAAGCAGCGCCCAGCCCAACTTCCAAGAGATCTCGATCCGTAGCAAAAGCTCTCACCGCTCAGGAAATCCAGAATCGAGCTCTTGCGAAGGCCGTCCACAAGGTGTGGAAACAGACTGCGCTAGCCACAACCAATGACCTACAGGGGCTGAAAACATCAGTATCTAAATCAGCCGCCCCTGTTGTCTCTGAAATTGTATCCGAAGCTTTAGCTAAGTAGTAGAAGCAGTTTGATGATCAGCTCAGAATCATTCAGGAAGGACAAGTCAAACTTCTCGAAGCATTATAGGTTTCAATATCCACTCATACTGAGTCCTTCACTGAACAAGCCCAGGCCACGGAGATCCGACTTGACAACATTCAACTGGTCATGGAGGATAAGATTTCTGAGAAGCTGACAGAATTCAAGGCAGCAGCTGACCTCTCCCATAAGCAATACTCGGAGGAACTGACTAATGAGAGGAATGAGCTGCACTTGGCACTAACAAAGATCCATGACAGACTGGACGAACTGTCCGCTGTCTACACATGCCTAGACAAGAAGGTACTCGTCCCTACCCCGGCTGTAATTGATGATGCCAAAAAGGGGGAAGGAAAAGAGAAGAGTACGGAAGGAAAAGAGAAGAGTACTGAGAAGCCGACCCCTACCAAAACTACTGCCAAATTACTTAAGGGGACAGCTTCACTGAGATCTGAGAAAAAGACCAAGTCCGTAACTGAGATAAGCGGGACTCGGACTCGGATGCAGGGTAAGGCCCGGGTGTCTTGGGCTGCGAGCACAGTCGAGACCGGCCCAAGTGGCTCAGGAACCCAGGCTACTCATGCAACCCGGACTCCGGCGGATTTTATCAAGGAGGTTGCGAGTATCTTTGAGCGAGGAAGAGTCGAAAGAGGAAGAGGCTCCTCTCCCTCCACATGTTCGGGGAAAAGGCAAGAAAGTGCTGATTCTCCCAACCCCTCTAGCCAAGAAAACGAAGAGATACATTTCAGTCGAGGAGGAGGCTCAAATTGCAGTGATGAGAAGCCGGCAAGGGAGATTGCTTGAAACAAGTCGCTAATAAACCAAAGTCTAAGCCTCATCAAAGGAAAGACAAAATCTCCAGCTCGAGGAGGAAGAAAGCCTCGCTAGGATACCTCTAAGGAAACTGATTATCGAGGATGAAGAAGATAGGGAGAAGGAGAAGGAGCAAAAGCGACAAAGCACCGAGAAGCGTGGGTACGTCAAAAGAAAAATCAAGTACCCCTGCCGAATCGAAGACATTCCTCGAAAGCCATCTGAAGCCCAAGATGATGAAATTGAGGCCATATTCGACCAAATGAACGAGATACCTATACGAGAGGTGAAGAGGCTAGACAAGTTCAGCCGCTGAGACGAATGCGGGAGGCGGACCTTGAAGCACCGAGAAAAAGAACCGAGGAAGAGGCCAGGCTGAGAGTACCTTCAAAAGCTGATATTCCTTATCTATACAGAAGGTTCAGAAAGCCAGCTGATCTGAAATCGCACAGATGGCCAAAGACAGACAATTGGATACTTGCTCAATTTACTCAGAGATGGGAATCGGCAAAGATAGAATTCATCAAGCGAAATTATTTCTGGAGGTTCTGGCCCAACATGACTAAGGCTGATGCCTACACAGAATGGATGATGATAAGTGAACCTGATCTATACATATACTTGCATAAAGCCGTATCTGAAGGTATAGAAGTCAGTGTTCCGGAGCCCAGAATCATACCTCCACCTAGAAGAAATGATGACTCAATCCACTTTGGGGTAATAGAAGCTGAAGTGAACTATGCTGCATCAAAGAGAGAATTGGACGAAGATGAGCCAGCAGACTTTGCTGCATACTTGAAGCTGAGGAAGAACACATACCGAATGTATGGAGTGCCACTGCCAGAGACGCAATCTCAAGTATTCATGGACAGGATCAAGCAGTTTAAGGGCTCCTAGGCTTAGTTCTGATCTTCCTAGCTTAGCAAGATTTGTAATTATACTGATCTGAATAACTCATATATACAAATCTGATTTTGGCTCTGACAACCACTTGTTGTCTATTCAGCCGTGTTTGTATTATGCTTTAACACTCAGAATCACTAAAGTGATGACTGACTCACACACTCACTCTATTTACTTTCTTGTCAGTTTATTACTTTATTAGATTCTGCTAGTCTAGTTTCCATGTAATGGGGGAAATTGTGTTTTGCCCTGTTTTCTCAGTAATCTAGAACTTCTGGAACAACTTCGCTGATCCTACCTGTAATATTGTAAGGAGCTCTGTTTCTGTTAGTTTAGTGTTAGCATAGATGATAGGTTTTGGCATCATCAAATAGGGGGAAATTGTTGGGTGATGATTCTATCCTCAGCATAGTCTTACTTGGTGGGAAATGATTCTATCTTCTATACTGAACCATGCTCAGCAGCCTAGTGCTCTGAATATTGAGAAGATTTGAAGATCCCAAAACCCTATCTGATTGGTGAACCATTCCATTGTAATCGTTATTTTTTTGTCTCTGAGGTTTCAGACTCAGTAGACACTCTGATTTGATCAAGGCGCTCAGTAGATTATCTGCCTTAACACCAGAAGTAGAAGACTCAGTGATACTGGGCTCAGCAGAGCAAGATATCGAAAGAGTCAGTAGAACTGGACTCAGCAGGAGCAAGTTCACTAAACTCGGAGCTGATCTTGAGTAGACTTTACTCAGCTATCTACCTACTGAATACGGGATCAAGACTCGGCATCGGTAGACAGTCTTCGAACTGTCAGATACTTTTGAAAAACAATCAGCATTGTCATATACGAGGAAGAGAGAAGTCGGCCTTGGTTTGCCTTGAAGTCTGCTGTGTCTCAACCACTCTATCCGCCTCGACGAATGACAAGAACACACGTGTCTTCTCACCGCTAAAGCTGCGGTCCAACCCTTTACCTAAAAAGGTGGGAAAGCACACTGTTACCTACTTCAAAAGAGCCGTTTGCTACCAAAAGAGAGAGAAAGAAGAAGATCGTCTCCAACGGATCTTTTCCAATCTCTGCTCTATAAATAGAGGGATATTTCAAGAAGAGAGAGGTGCATAAGCTTAAACGACGAAAACATACACAAGCATTAAAACGAGCTAGAACCAGAAAACCCTAAGTCTTCCGCAAGAACTTGAAGATCTATCTCCGGCGAAAGACTACCTTCTCAGCTCATAGGGAACCAAGCTAAACTGTTAGAAGAGCCTCTAGTATCCAAATCGACGATACACGAACCTAAAGCTTATTTCAGCTGTTCGTTGATCTAGAAGCTACATTCTCATTCCCTATCCCACCCTAAGCTCAAACGAATATACTTATAGCTTAGACGAAGGAGTTCATATTTGAACCCAATCCTTATTGTAAAAGGACTCCTTCATAGTTGGAGAAGTTTGTCAAACACTTTAGTTTGATGCCTTTGTAAACTGGGACTTGCTGAGTATAATCCCCAAGCCACAGCTTTGTCCTGTGCACAAGCTGACTGAGACTAACTCAGTATAATAAATAGCCTCCTGAACTTTCGGGACAGTGGACGTAGGATCGATTGATATCCGAACCGCTTTAAAAATCTGTCTCGTTATTGCTTTCTGATTACTGTTGCATTGATTTTACTGTTCATACTGAAAATCTTCTTTAAAATCATACAACTTTCTCAGCATACTGAACTGTCTACTTGCTGAACTGAGACTTGCATAAAACGGTTTTCCACTCAACTGATTAGGGCCTACACTTTTCCGCACCGCTGAACTCTACCTGTTTGATACTGAATTCTGACTCAGTCAGCTAGCAGATCTCAGTAGAGTCAGACTCGTTCTTTAAGACTCTTTGCCACACACGATTCAGAATAGCTATTTGGTCCGTCGAATTATTTCAAGATCGGCACTTTCCCCGAACAGACTGTTCGTGTTCGAAGTTGAGAAAATCGGATTCAGGTGTATTCACCCCCCCCCCTCTACACCTGACCGTACACTCGGGACCAACAACCACCCGAGTGACTCTTATCTCGGAAGAATTTAGGACTGCAAGTCCGCGACGGAACTCTGGGATGCTCTGGCGGTACTAAGTCGGGGGACTCAGAAGATCAAAGCTAACAAGTTAGCGCTGGAACTTCAGAAGCTGGAGAGATTGTCTCTCATGCCTGGCGACACGAATGAAGATCTCAACGTTAGATTTACGGATCTGATGAACACTATCAACGGGCTGGGAAAAATGTTCTCCAATCGAGAGATGAATCTCAAAATCTTGAGAGCACTGCCAGACGGATATTGGACTCCATTTGCTACTTTGCTTAGACATCAGATCTTGATATTGTTTCTCCTGATCATATATTTTCAAAATTAAAAGCTGAGGAGTTCGAGTTCAGTAGTTATACTTATATATTATATATGATTTGATACTGATACTGAGTTTTGCGAAATTCTAGATATGGCGCATAAGAACGTTTCAATTACCTCTCCTGCAAACATGATAGAGATCCTCGAGAAGGACAAAGTATGGTGTGAACCGATCATGGAGTTCGACGCCTGCGAGCTCAAGACCATGACAGAGGTTTTCGATGCGCTGAGGGAATCAGGCCTTGAGGCCTTCTTGTTGAGGAAGCCGACATTCTTCCTTCCCCGGCAAATTTCTGTATTGTACTTGAACTCAGAGGTAATAGACGGAGACATTATGGGGAGATTTATTATTCACCATATTGCTGACCCCTCTCGTGCTGACGAAGAGATAAAACAGATGTCCATCAAGCAAGCACTTTAGAAGAGCTTTCAGCTACCGAACTCTGGGATAAGCGTAGCTAGTTATAAGGACGATCTCATTGACGAATATCTGGGTATATTCTGTGGGGAGCCGACATCCTTCAGGGCGATGTTCCCCAAGAACTCTATGCTGCCACAGTATCGTGCCTTAGCATACATCGTGACACAAATACGGACAAGCCAAGCTGGCTCGTTTGACCAAGTATCCAGGCCTAAGCTCCAGATGATGATGGCCATATATGACAGAGCTTAGGTGAACTGGACGGAATTCTTCCTTAGAGAATTCCAGACTCAGGGTGCGAAGTTGGACAAGTCTACATTCAGCCTAACTGTCAAAGGGAAGCTTCTGTATAGGATGAAGCTGACGACTATGATAGAGGATTTCTGTGGTGCTGACCACATAACCTACGCAGACAAGGCGTATTTCAATCCCAAGAAAATACGCTTCCACAGCAAGGCAGTGGCCCTCCAGCAGATTGGAGCAGGGCCTACTGAAGCTAGGAAAGGGAAGAAGAAGACTCCCACTCCCGCCAAAACGAGGTCTCCACCTCAGAAGACTGCTCAGAAGACTCCCTAGAAGAAGCAGATAAAGTCTACTGAACACGCAGTAATTATCCCTCCTTTCAGGCTGCGAGACGACTCAGGTTCATCTGAGAAGACAGTCTCAGTGGAGAAGGCTGTCTCAGCAGCTGAAAGGAAGCCTCAGTGGAATAAGGGTCAGACGTTGAACCTACGACTCCTATCTCTCAGACACCGCTGGATGTTCCACGACTTAGTAATATTCCTTCTGCTGAGAAGGTTATGTCTCCCATAGACTTGGATGACATGGAGACCTGCACAGAAGCAGAGACGATCGGGTTAGAGGCTGAAGCTCTTCAGAACAGAGCCACCCGAGAAGTCTCTGAGGCCATACCTGAGATCACAAGTCATTCAGACTTGGTGTCCATTGCTCAGAGGGCCAGGCTTCAAATGTTGTTTAGGTTCAAGGATTAGTTTACTCGAAAAGACTTATCCAATACCAATCCCGAGAACGGTCGAACTCGAAGAGTTGGTGCTCCACAAGCGAGATAGGCTACTCGAGCCTGCGGACATCAGCTCCCTAGAAGACCTAAGGGCGGCGATGCTAGCATTACTTGACGAACACATCCCATCAGCACCCGCGCCTTCTGAGGGTTCTGATCCCAATGATCAGGACCCACCCAGTGAAACAGGCCCTGAGAAGCCTGCTGACAGAACTCAACTGGAGGAAGGTGCTCAACCCTCTGCCGATTTACCTATCGGCACCCTTCCTCCGGTAAGTCGGAAGCCTTTGGAACCTCACGAGCCGTGGACCCCGAAACAACTATTGTTGGGGTTTACTTTTGAGGTTGGGCCCAGCTCAAAACGCCGACGGTCCAGGACAGTGGCCAAGGCACTGAAAGGACAAGGAGCACAAAATAGGCTCTTGGCTAAAGCTGTCCACCGAAGCTGGAAGAAGACGAAAATATCTCAAAGTGAAGAAATCATGGAGGTGAGGACCTCTATTCAAAATTCAGCCGCTCCTGATTTCACAGCCATCCTCACCAACTCTTTAGCCACTCAGAGAGCTGAATTCGAAAACCAACAAGCATCACTGGTGGCTGCCCAAAAATCACTTCTGGAGGAATTTAAGGTAGCCCAGTCAGCACACACAGCTAATATCTCTTCACTGAGTCAAGCCAACGAGCTCAGAATCCAGTCGATCCAAAAGGCCTCGTGAAGAGAAAATAGATGCCCGACTGAAGTCAATCCAAGAGTTGGTTGATTCCTCTCACAAGAAGTACAGTGAGGATCTCATCATAGAGAGGAGAGAGGAACGACCTTCACTAGAAGTTTGAAAGCATGCAGACAGCCTTGGAACAGCTAGCTACTACATTTATAGGATTGAACAACAAAGTTGTTCCCGTCCAAACCCCTGGCTCAGCTGATGATGCCAAAAAGGGGGAAAGGACACCTAGAGGGAAGAGATCAGTACTAGGAGCAACTGGAAGCCAATCAGCTCCTACTATCCCCTCAGGAACAGTAGTAGGTCAGGCATAGGGTGTCTCAAGCGCCGGAATGTAGAGTGCGCTGAGACTGGCCCAAGTGGCTCAGGACCGAAGGAGCCCAAGGATTCAGCAACCCAGACTCCCGCAGAACATATTAAGGAAGTTGTTGAGTTCCATGAGGAGGACTCAGATGAGTAAGAGACTCCTCTGCCTCCTCCAGTAGCGGGTAAAGGAAAGAAGAAGCTGAAACTTCCTACCCCACTGAAGAAAGGGGCTAAAAGATACATCAGCCCTGCTGAACAAGCTCAAATAGTAGCTGATGAAAAGCTTGCCAGGGAGATTGCTGAAGCTAAAGCAGCCAACAAACCGAAGAAAGCCCCGACTAAAGCTAAAACTAAAGTCTCAGGAAGGAAGCCTAGCACTAGGCCTCCTCCCAAAAAGCTGAAAATTGGCGATGAGGCCGATAAAGAGAAAGAGACTGAACAATCAAAGAAAGTTGCAACTGACTCTCAGCAACAGCAACAATCTGGACAACAACAACAGTCTGAGCAGCAGAAATAGGAAAGGCCAAGAGCTGAGCCCACTATCGAAGAAATGATTACCTTTAGCATGATTGCCTTGGACAAACGTGCTCAGCACTATCACTTAGAAGAATACAGGTGTCAAGAGGCTCTTGCAAAGGAAAAGGCTGCTGAGGCAGCTAGGGAAGCCGAGAGACTGAAGCCCAGGCTACCACCGCCGAAGGATACTGAAATTCCTTACAGATTAGGCGAGGCAGGAAACCTACTGATCAAAAGATGCATAGATGGCCGAGGGTGGATAAGTGTAGGCCGTGGGAAATGACTCAGAAGTGGGAGCAACTGAAGGCTGATTTTATCAAGAGGTACTATGTATGGAGATATTGGCCTCATACCTACAAGAACGAAGCCTTTGCTGAATGGCTACTCATATGCGATCCAGAGATTTATGACATAGTAGAGAAGGCCATTAATGACAAGGAAGATGTCCAAACTCCTGTCTTCAGACCTTTGCCACCTCCTCACAAACTTGATGGCTCACTCTAAACTGGAGTTATTGAAGGAGAAGTCAGGAGAGCTATCTTGGTTTTGGAACATGATGAGACTGATCCTAATGATGTGCTAAATATTCAGATGCTCCGGAAGGACACATTTCAGATGTATGTACTCCCTTTGCAAGAAGAAAAGTCAAAAGATTTCAAGGCAAGGATCCAGAGATTTCGGAAATAGCTTCTAGTCTTTATTTTGTTTATAGAATAGCAAGTGATATACTGTACTAATTTCATTCATATATAAAACATCTTTATTGTCTCTATGGCCTGTTTATTTAAGCTTAACACTCAGAATCACCTAAGTGATTACTGACTCACACACTCACTACTTTTATCTGTGTTTGTCAGTTTTTGCTTAGACTGATAGACTTCTTTTGTATAAGGGAAATTATTGATTGGGGGAAATTATTGCTAGAATTATGTAATAGGTTCTGATATCTCTTTTCTGTATCCCTCAGTAGATTAGAACTTGATGTACAACTCCATTGATTCTACTTGTAATATTTGTAAGGAGCTTGTATCTGATAGTTTGTAGTGTTAGCTTTTGGCATCATCAAATAGGGGGAAATTGTTGGGATGCGATTCAGCAGTAGACTTATTTATTGGTTAGAAGATTTGGCTGATCCCAAAACCCTAATTTGGTCGGTGAACCATTGAGTTGTAATAGTAATAGTCTTTGAGTGTTTCAGACTCAGTATACATTCCTTCAGTATG
Source organism: Lavandula angustifolia (assembly GCA_028984105.1). Lineage (NCBI taxonomy): Eukaryota > Viridiplantae > Streptophyta > Magnoliopsida > Lamiales > Lamiaceae > Lavandula > Lavandula angustifolia. The sequence goes on from CM054805.1 coordinate 12,919,573, forward strand.
GTTCAGGCACAGAGTTCTGTCTCCTGACCCTTCAGTAAACTATCCGCCTCAGTATCATGGAGTGAAGACTCAGTAGTGCTGGACTCAGCAGGAGTAGCATACTGAGAGGTGTTTATACTCAGTAGTGCTGGACTCAGCAGGAGCAGCATACTTAAAGGAGTCAGTAGAACTGGACTCAGCAGGAGCAGTTAACTGAACTCAGAGATGACCTTCAATAGAGTTGGACTCAGCAGGAGTATACTACTGAACCCAGGTCAGACTCAGCAATGACCTGAAAGTCTCATTGATTGCCAGATGATCTTATATGTTAAATCAGTTGAGTCATTCGAGGTAATCAAAGAAGTCAACTTCATCATCTACCTAGAAGTCTCTTTGTCTCAACTACTTTCTACACCTTGACCAATGATGAGCAGCCAGTTGTCCAAGTTCTATAAAAGCTGCAAGTCAACCTATTTCTAGAAATGGAGGAAAATACTCCACAAGATTCCTTAAAAGAGCCGTTAGCTACCTAAAAGAGAGTGACACATGGATCGACGTCTCCAATGGATCTTTCCATGGCTCACCTCTATAAATTGAGGGAAAATCAAATCAAAGAAAAACACCAGAACAAGAACGAGCGATTATGAGCAAATACTCACAAAATTTAATCTTTCCGAAAGAACTTCAGAGAAACACTTCAAACGAAAGGAAACTTACATGCTTAAGGGAACCAAGCTAAATTAGAATCAATAGCCTCTAGTATCCAAGTGACTGAGCACGAACCCTGAGAGCTTATTCCTCACTGTTCGTCACTCTAGAAGCCACCTTTTTGTTCCCTTCCCTCTAACCTAAGCTCCACTGAACATATCCATAGCTTAGACCGAAGGAGTTCATCCCTGAACTGTTCTTATTGTTAAGAACTCCTTCATAGTCGGCGAGTTTCTCAAACACTTCAATTTGATACTTGTAAACTAAGACTTGCTAAGTATAATCCTCAAGACCAATGTTTGTCCAGAGCACAAACCGATTGAGACTAACTCAGTATAATAAAATAGTCTCCTGATCTTTTCAGGACGGTGGACGTAGGATTGTTGATATCCGAACCACTTTAAAATCAATGTGTTCTATTTTTAATGTTGCATTGATTACTGTTCATAGTGAAAACCGTTTTACAAATCATTCAACAGAGTTTCAGCAAAGCTTAACTGAGTGCACTAACCTACTGAAACAGTTTTAGTAAAAACATTTTAAAACTCAACTGAATCGGGCCTATACATTTCCGCACTCTATCGAACTCTTACTGAACGGTACTGAATTCTGACATCGCCGCCTAGCGAGGCCTCGTAATAGTCGGTCACTCGTCCACGTGATCCGCAACGGCATACTTGGTCTACTAAACTTGTTCAGCAAGGCACTATCCTGAATAGGACTGTTCACGTTTTAAGTTGAGAAAGTTTTCAGGTGTATTCACTCCCCCCCCTACACCTGAGCGTTTATCTCGGGACCAACACCTTAGATACAATCTTGATCAAGGAGCAGCCCTACATAAAGGGGAAACGAGCACAAAATTTAGACCTCTCGACGGTATAAAATCAAAATTCTGCCATCCGTTCCGAGTTCCGCCGAGAGAAGAAGAAGCCGATCGAAGTTCTATGTTCCATTTATGTTTTCATGCAAACCAAGAGAAGAGAGGAAGAAACAATCACTAGATTTAGTTTTCAAGTTCGTTAGTTGATACACTTTAAATTCAGTTCGTTGCTTTTAAGTTTTCATTGGTGTTGAGAGATCGAAGACTCGAATCGGTACTCTCATTTCTTAGTTTTCGTTATCATTTTAATTCCAGATAGTGTTTCGTCTTAAGTTTTTTTCATGTTTAAAGTTTTGTTCTTAATTTTCGTGCATGCTAGAAATTGGGTTACAAATGGTTACTGTTTTGTTTTGCAAAGTGTCTTGCCTGCGCAGTCGGGACGTTTTCCTGAGTAGCTAAAACTTTTAGTGGTCCTGCAGGATGTAAAACACACACGTTAATATTACGTAAGGCTTTAGGGCATAAAATTAATCTAAGGGGTTTCGGGTTAATTCTGATTTATTTAATTTAACTAGTAATTTAGGATTGACCACCCTAGGTTGAGTTGTCAGTGACTAACTTAGTACTTCCATTGTTTCTCATGGAATAACGCTAGGTAAGTAGCCAAATTATTCTTAGAATAATTGGACTAAGCCGGTAGGAGACTATTAGATGTCCATCATACGAGTAGGCTCATAAACTAGGTTCCCTTAGCACGCAAAGTTGTTTAGTGGCTAAACACCGTAGATTGCCCATCAACGTAGGTTGTAACTACATTAGGGAAGTAGCCGTTTCAATGCCCATCATGGCGTTTATCTACTAAGTAAGTGGGAATAAGGGTCGTGTGAGTTTAATTATGGTGGTCTATAACTAGTTGATTCTTAGGATTAATTAATAATTTGCACCGAGGATAAGAATTATGTGTGTGTGGAATATTCTACAGGACCCGTCTCTTAATTGCCCATTTAATATGTTTTCTATTATTTTTAGTTGTTTTTGTTAATTCTTAATTTAGTAAAAACCTAAAACTTGCGTGGTTGGTAACCAAAACTCAAATAAAAGTAGAATTATTATGACTAATCTCTGTTCCCTGTGTTCGATACCCTGTTTACTATATTGAACTTAAATCTCAGCATTTTGCAAGATTTATTTGGTGCGATACAACGATCACCATTTGCCTTTCGCAAACAGTTGTAGTGAGGTCTTATCCTTATTCACTACGAACTTTTGGAACTAAGCCTTGAACTCATTCATATAGAACTCAGTCCAGTTAATTTGGACGCCATCCACGATAGCCATCATTATCTGAATCCGGATCTTGGAGCCTGGAGAGTTGAGCATAGGACCCGACTGAATTGGTGAGGATGTGGTTGACAATGTACGCCAATCCTCTGTATTCAGGGAGCAGCTGATTTTTGGGAAAGGCTTCTTTGAACACGATGTTCTTCTGCCCACTGAACAGGCAGAGATACTAGTTGGTGAAAGACTCCTTATACCCAATAGGAGAAATCCCAGTGATGGGAAGATTAAAACTGAGTCCAAGACAATCAGTAATATCAAGATCGGCAATCTTCGTCTCCCACACGTTGTTACTCATTTCTTGCTGGTAGTTTTGCAAGAAATGTCCAGAAGATCTTCGCTCTATTGGAGATTCATGTAGAACTCCACGACTTGTCTCGAGAGGAAATGGATGGGAACCCTAGACAACAAAGATCTGCTCCATGCACTCCACTCCACATGATCCAAAGGCGAGAGTTGGTTCGAACCAGAACCTTAATGATCTCCTCCATGTCAGATGGGATCAGGATTTTGTTTTCAAAAAACGACGCTATTGAGATAATAAACAGGATCTGCAAAACAAACGTTAGCACTTGAAAATAGAGTAAGTCGGTAATAAGCAGATAGAGTTAATAAGATTTATCGAAAATGGAGGAAATATATTTAGATCATAGATACATGCAGATATATATCATATTTGAATATGAATGGTTTATTCAGTGGTTGAGATTAATCTGATTTTAAGAGGTGGACTGCTCAGACTAAATGTTATAAGAGGTTATGATTATCGTGTCGCCTATAATCTTGACATAGATATCTATCATCTAAAAGAGTAAGGTGAATGCATTTAATGCGCCACAATTAATACATGAAATATCATGCTTTTAATGAAAACAATATGCTCAATGACATCCTATGAACATTAATAGCGGGAAATAAATGCAATGACATGCTGAATAAATACTCAGAACCTGTCAGTTGAACATAGTAGTCAGCTGATACCTCTGAGTAGATGCTGAGTAAGTCAGCACTTCCTTTCACCTCATTCAGTCGTACTGAGAGTAAGTTTCCCCTTACTCAGTACTTCCAGGATCGTCTTACTGAACTAAGTTAGTAGGATCCAGTAGACCTAGTTCTATTGAATGTTCGTTGAATCTGGTCTCAGCTAGAGGCTTGGTTAGTATGTCGGCTCTTTGCTTATCAGTATGGATTTTCTCTTTCTTCTCGACATGGTCTTGGATGAAGTGATTTTGTATGTCCACGTGCTTGCATCTTGTATGTAGAACCGGGTTCTGAGTAATTACAATAGCACTGGTACTGTCGCAGTAGATCGGCACTTCATCTTGATGAATGTCATAGTCTATCAGCTGTTGTCAAAGCCATAGGATCTGTGCGCAACAACTTCCGGCAGCCATATATTCAGCTTCAGTGGTTGATGTAGCTACTGAGTGTTGTGTCTTTGAGAACCACGATACGAGCTTACTGTCGAGGAACTGACATGTTCCTGAGGTTGACGTTTTGTCGATTCAACATCCAGCATAATCAGCATCTGAATAACCAGTTAGTTCAGATTATCATCAGCAAGATACCATAACCCAACATCAGGTGTTCCTTTCAGGTATCGGAGAATCTTCTTTGTTGAGTCTACATGACTTCGCTTGGGATTCGCTTGAAATCTTGCGCATACACCTACAACATAAGTTATATCAGATCTGTTGGTTGTTAGTTCGAGTAAGGAACTTATAATAGCACGATAATCAGTTGAGTTAACAGATACTCCCTCTTTATCAAGATCAATATGTCTTCATGGGTATCTTTACTGATTTGTTGGATTCGCAGCCGAACTTCTTGATGAGATCTCTAGTATGTTTAACTTGATTGATGAATATTCTCTATTAGATGAGCTATCTAGCAAGGAAGTCCTCATTCCCTCCGATGTGTAAGAGATCTTAGACAACAAGAGAGTCGTTCGAACCAGTTCTCGCATTCAGATCCTGCGATGTAGATTGCATGGACGACATATTTGGTGCCCTTGAGGCTTCAGGTCTTAAGCCGCTTCTATCTAGGGCTCTGTCCCATTGCCTTCCGTGGCAGGTCGCCGAATTCTTTCTGAATCTCCAACAAGATGACGATGCCAGGGACATTTCTTGCATCAATAATCTGCAAGAAACTGACTCCAATCACTGGAAAGAGAAGATTACAGACCTCAACGTAGCTGAGTGTCTCCTTTAGAGCTTCATTCTTCCAGATGAAGGGATTTCTCCGATCGGCTACAAGGAGTTCCATCAATCAGTACCTGTGTCAGTTCAGTGGTCAGGTGAATGTTGTATTCAAAGTAGCATTTTCGAAGAATCAGCTGCTCCCTGAATACAGGGGCCTAGCATATATCGTGAATCACATACTAACCAACTTAGTGGGATCCTTCAATCAACTATCCTTGGTCAGGATTCAGATAATGATGGTTATTATAGACGGTGTGAAGATCAACTAGAATACCTTCTTCAGATCTGAATTCAAGGCTCAGCTCCATAAATTCATTTCCAACGACGACGCCACCGCCATGCAACTCATTCCCAAGGGCAAGCTGTTATATAGCAGCAAAGTGTCCATCCTTATTAAAGATTTTTGCAAGGGAAGCGTTGTATTCCCCGACGCACTGCTATTCGATAGGAAGAACATCATGTTCTCTAATGCAGCAGTTGCTGAGAAGTCATTAGGATGAGTACTGTATGAAAAGCGTCCTCTTGCAATCTCCCATGATCCTCGCCCGACTTAGCAGAAAACGCAGAAGGCACTGATAAAGCAGAACATTCAGTATTGATTCCAGAAACCATTTATATTCAATACTAAGAGTCCGGTCAAGAGGACGCGACTCTGAGGGATAAGGTCAAGAGGATTCACTCTAAGGAGACCCAGTCAGATATTCACGGTGACTTACCTCAGACTGAGGTCTCCATGCCCGTCCCTACTTCAGTCCTGACAGCTTAGAGTCGAGCTACTGAAGAAATTGTGGATGAGATTCCCGAGATCCTCAACCATTCGGATCTCGTGAATATTACCGTCAGGGCAAGAGTTTAGAATCATCGGAGATTCTTGGAATAGGATCTCCTTGCTGAGATGATCACCCTTCGGACAATCCCCGAACTTGTCCAAGATGAACAAACCTTGAGAGAGGAGATAAGCTATGGCGAGCCTGATGACATAGCGTGAATGGATGATCTTAGAGCCGCCATGCTTATTCTCTTGACTTAGTAGGGGCAACCAGAATAGTTAACTCAGCCCCAGACTCAGTCTGACTCTCGTCCCGACTCACCGCCCAAGGATACATACCAGGGAGGCTCATCTGAGGGAAAATCTCCCTGGGATGATTTGCCACCGCCACCTCCTCCATCTTCAGGCACAGTCATCCCCACGCCGTCTAAATCGCACCCAAAGAAGCAGTCAAGATATCAAGCGGCCGAGATTTCAGACTTCAACACGACGTCAATCAACAAGTGCATCAAGTGTCAAGCATACAAAAACCGTCTCCTAGCGATGGACGTGAGTTCTAAATGGAGCGAATTCACTGAGGCTCAGACTCTGACGCTGGGCACTTTATCTGCTGAAGTGAAGAGGATCAGCGCGCCTTATATTTGAATGCCGAAGAGATCCTCAGAAAAGCACTTCAAGAGTAGAGGACCGATCTGATTGGTCAATTTCAGACGATACTGCAGTCTCAGGCAAAGAAATTTTCTGAAGATATGGCCACTCCAATAGATCGAGTCCTAAAGGTCGTTGAAGAGCGTAACAAGCTCGCCACTGAGACTGTCGTCAGGGCACTAATGGAACAACAAGAGGCCTGCACACTGATTAAGAAGGATGCTATTGATTCAGTAGAGGCATACCTTCGATGGATTGAGGCTTCAAAACCTGAATTTCTCAAAACTGTCAATACTGAGCATGACAAGCAATGGAATGCTGACACTGATGCCGCCAGAGATGTTGCAGCTAAACTCGAGTCCATCAGCATGTCAGTCGAAGACCTTACGAGGAAGGTTACTGCCCTGACAACGATCATTAATGAAGCCAAAAAAGGGGAAGGAAGTAGAAGTGATCGTCTACTGACCCTCTTAAAGATCAATATGCAGGCCCGAGTATGACAGCACATAAGTCAGCTAAGAAGAAAGCCAAAAGCAAGGGGGAAGAATTAATTGAGATGGGTGAAGTCTTAGGAGAGCCAGTTGACGAAGCAATCACTGAAGTGGCGACATACTTAGAAGCGTTAATTGAAGAAGAGCCACCATTGAGGTCAGCAAACAAAGGCAAAGCCTTTGTTCCCGCAGGTCCTCCAAAAGCTAAGAAGCTAAAGTTCAAAACGCCAGAGAAACATATTGCTTATGACGAGAAGCTGGCGTGAGAACTTCAGAAGGAAGATGAGAGGAAACAAATCAAGGCCAAGAAGGGCGTACAAATCCGGTCTCCAGTTCCTACCCGAACTCGATCTGTACTGCCTAGGCAATCTAGGTCATCAGCTACTCATACTCCTCCAAAGTCCAAAGAAACTGAGAAGCCATGAGCATCTAAGTCCAAATCTGCTGGACCGAGTGACTCAGAGACTTAGCAGCATATCCCTACAATTGAGCTCTCTAAGAGACAAGAAGATGAGCTGAAAGAACTATGGGATAGCTGTAACATAGGAATGAACATTACTGCTGAAGCCAGACAGATCAGAGAAGCCAATGATATATTACATAAAGTTAATCTTCGTCTCTCTCTTTTATAATCCTTTATCTTATATAAAAGTTAGATTTGTGTAGTCTTCTGTGATACCCGACATACTACACAAATCTAACTTTTATACAGGATAAAGGATTACATGTGCAAATATATATATTTATCACATAGGAGAATAAAAAAGTGTTAAGGACAAAAACACATTGTATACAAGCAAAAAATTTGTTTCCGGTATACAAAATCCCAACAATTCTCCCACTTACACTAAAGTAAACTGTCAGTATACAATGTGTCAGTTCTAGGTACAAACTAGTACTCAGCTATCTATCCTATCTATCCCTGCATCTTCTCCCACTTATACCAAAGTTTCTGTTGTCATAAGTGGGGGGCATCTCTACCACTCCTATGCCACGAACATGCTTTTTGTAAGACGTAACTGGTAAGATCTTCGTGAAAGGATCAGCTAGGTTGTCTTCAGTTCCAATTTTGTCAATCACCACGTCTCCTCGATGTACGAATTCTCGTATGATATGGTACTTCATGTCTATGTGTTTAGAAGCCTTGTGGGATCTGGGTTCCTTTGAATTTGCCACTGCACCCGCATTATCACAATAAATTGTGATTGCCTTAGGCAAATTCGGAACAATATCAAGATCCAGGAGGAATTCTTGAGTTAAACTGCCTCTTTAGAGGCTTCTGAAGCAGCCACATACTCCGCTTCCATGGTTGAGTCTGCAATGCATTTCTACTTTGCACTTCTCCATGAGATGGCTCCACCTCCCAAGGTAAACAGATAACCCGAGGTAGACTTCTTCTCAATTCTGTCAGTCTAGAAATCTAAGAGTCTGTATAACCCATAGGCACTAGACTGTCTGACTGGTAAACAAGCCTATAATCTCTAGTCCTTTTAAGGTACTTATGCTTTACCGTAGTCCAGTGCTCCTGTCCAGGGTTAGACGGATATCTTGAGACCATGCCTACAGCATATGAGATATTTGGTCTCGTATAAAGCATTGCATATATGAGGCTACCGACAGTGGAAGCATATGGTACTAACCTCATACTTTCTATCTCTTCAGGCGTTTTACGACATTGATTCTTTGATAGAAAAATGCCATGTCTAAAAGGTACTGAACCTCTCTTGGCATTTTGCTTGCTAAAACGAGCAATAACAGTATCAATGTAGGACGCTTGTGACAAGCTTAACATCATTTTCGGGAGATCTCGGATAACCTTGATTCCAAGGATGTAAGCAGCTTCACCTAAGTCCTTCATTTGAAACCGCTCGGATAACCACGTCTTTACATCTGATAACACTTCAACATTATTGCCAATAAGAAGGATGTCATCTACGTAAAGTGCAGGAAACACCACTGATCCGTTAACACAAATACGGTACACACATACCTCGTTAGGACAGGATACAAATCCATAGATTTGACTACCTCGTCGAAACGCTGGTGCCATAATCGGGAGGCTTGCATAATTCCATAAATAGACTTCTTAAGCTTCCAAACTAGATGCTCTTCGTCCTCCTTCACATAACCTTCTGGCTGTTTTATGTAGATGTCTCTTCCTTTTTTCAAGGTGACCATTTAAGAATGCAATTTTGACATCCATTTGCCAGATTTCTAGGTTCATGTGAGCTGCTATGGCAAGGAGAATCCGAATGGACTTAATCATTGATACAGGCGAGAAGGTCTCTTCATAATCGATACCTTCTTTCTGGGTAAGACCCTTCGCCACTAGCCTAGCCTTAAACGCCATGATCTCTGCATTCGATCCTCTCTTTCTCTTGTATACCCACTTACTACCAATAACCTTGCAGCCCTCAGGTAGTTCAGTGATCTCGTATACATCCATCTCAGTTATGGATTTAAATTCTGAGTCCATGGCGATTCGCCAGGAATCTGCATCTATATCTCCCACAGCTTCTTGTAGGTCCAGGGATCAACGGTATCCTATTCATCTACCGAGAGATGATCAGACATCTCTCCAGTGGACATATATCGATCAGGTGTAAATATCACCCTCCCACTACGTCGAACAGTGTCAGGCGCTGTGTTAACAGATTGTGCAGTTACTCGTGGAGTACTATCTTACACAATTGGATGTTCAAATGGAACTCGACCACCTTGTAATTCCTCAAGGATGATGTTGACTCGAGACTTATGGTTACTAATGTAATCCTCTTCTAAGAACTGAGCATTAGTGCTAACAACGATCTTATGTTCTTTAGGATCATAAAAGTATTTATCCTTCGTTTCCTTCGGATACCCTATGAACAACATCACTTCTGAACGTGATTCCAATTTGTCGGCTTACCAAGTTAGCACATAAGCAGGACAACCCCAAATCCTGAAGTGGTGCAAGCTGTAGGGAAAGAGTCATATACCTGAGCGATCGTCCTAGAATACGATCTTTTTGACTCGATCTAGAAAAGGTCTTCTGGACTGTTCACGTGCCCAAGCTTCCAACTCCGGATGGGTGGAGACGCACGAAAGCTCATGACAAAAACACTCGGACTCAGTTTTTCCAGCACACACAACAAAGAAGCAACTTAAGAGGAAATGGCCCCTTGTCTACTATTTAAAAGGGCTTGGGGCAGATAACCAGCCTGAGCTACACACAACAGCATGATGCATGATCAAGCTTATTTATAAGGGGATATCATCAACCCTATCATGGGATATGGATGCATGATGCAGATAACCAGCCTGAGCTACACGCAACAACACTCACCCAAGATATAGAGATGACCCTCACCCATAGTAAGTCAAAGTGATAGCTAGTCGCGTGCACTCAGCTGAAATCTCATCAAGCTTAAGATCAGCAGAGTCTCTGAGACCTTAGTTCTTCACACGGGTCAGATAGAAGAACACTTCTCACTGTGATCCATCAATACATAAACTGTATCAACATAGACAAGTGACCAAGACAAGTCACTTCTTATCTACGTTGCGGCCTCAAACCGATAACTTGTACTAAAGTTGCCTTGGTTGTGATAACTATTTATATCTCACTAGCTCGACCAATCACTACAGTCTTCTGTGATCTACAACACACTGTATGATCTAACTCACATGAGATAAAGGACTAAATTGTGCAATTATAATAATCAGATAGGGGAATAATAATAGTGTTAACAGGAAACATTGTATACAAGCAAATACGTGTACTTGCTTTCGCATACAAACTCTACAATTCTCCCACTTATACTTAAAGCCAATCTTAAGTATACAATGTGTCTCAAAATTATAACTACTAGCTATCACTTCTCCCACTTATACTAAGATTTCTGACTAAGTGGGGGGCAGTCGACACAAGCCTAGACCTCGAACATGCATCTCGAAGGGCCATTGTGGTAGACTCTTAGTGAATGAATCTGCTAAGTTATCCCCGGTTCTTATCTTCTCAATCACCACGTCTCCTCGGCGTACGAATTCTCGTATAATGTGGTACTTACGCTCTATGTGTTTAGACGCCTTATGTGATCTCAGTTTCTTAGAGTTTGTAACTGCACCAGAGTTATCACATTACACCGTGATACACTTAGGAAAACTAGGAACGATCTCAAGATCTAGGAGGAATGCCTTGAGCCAAACTGCCTCTTTAGAAGCATCGGAAGAACCAACATACTCTGCTTCCATAGTAGAGTCAGCAATACACTTTTGCTTGACACTTCTCCATGAAATGGCTCCACCTCCCAAGGTAAACACATAGCCCGAGGTAGACTTCTTTTCATCTCTGTCTGCCTGGAAATCCGAATCTGAATAACCCACAAGCACTAGATCATCAGACTGGTAAACAAGCCTATAATCTCGAGTCCGTTTCAGGTACTTGAGAATATGCTTGACCGCAATCCAGTGAGCCTGTTCAGGGTTAGACTGATATGTCGAGACCATGTAGATGGCATAATAGATATCTGGCCTCGTGCATAGCATAGCGTACGTGAGACTTCCTACAGCGGAAGCATAAGGAACTAGTCTCATGTCCTCTATCTCCTTCGGTGTCTTAGGACACTGATCCTAAAAGGTAGTAATCATTTCTTGGCGTTCTGCATGTTAAATAGAGCAATTACAGTATCAATGTAGGATGCCTGAGATAATCTTAACATTCGTTTCTGGCGATCTCGGATAACCTTGATCCCTAAGATGTAAGCAGCTTCTCCTCAATCCTTCATCTGAAAATGTTCGGATAACCATATCTTTATGTCTGATAACAACTTCAAATTGCCGCCAATAAGAAGAATTCATCTACATAAAGTGCAAGGAAAAACACGGATCTATCGACACAATAACGGTACACACACCTTTCGCTTTCACACTGGACGAATCCAAAAGACTTGATCACATCGTCGAAGCGAATGTTCTATGATCGGGAAGCTTGTTTAAGTCCATAAATAGACTTCTTAAGCTTCCACACAAGATGATCTTCGCCTTGCTTCACATAACCTTTTGGTTGCCGCATATAGATGTCCCTACCTTCTCCAAGGTAACCGTTTAGAAAAGCCGTCTTAATATCCATTTGCCAAACCTCTAGGTTCATGTGGGCAGCTATGGCTAGGAGTGTTCTGATGGACTTGAGCATCGCTACAGGCGAAAAGGTTTCCTCATAATCGATACCTTCTTTCTAAGTGAATCCTTTTGCCACCAGCCTGGCTTTAAAAGTCGTAACCTCTCCATCAGGACCTCGCTTTCTCTTGTATACCCACTTACTACCCATGGCTTTGTAGTTAGTCGGTAGCTTAGTGACCTCGTATACATCCATAACACTTATAGACTCACACTCTGAGTCCATAGCGAATTGCCATGATTCTGCATTTTGATCTCCCACTGCTTCGGCATAGGTCCAAGGGTCGACTACATCTTGTTCGTCTGCTGGGAGAAGATCCGAAGTCTCTCCCACGAACATGTATCGATCAGGTAGTATAATAACCCTCCCACTACGCCTAACGGTGACTAGCTCTGTGTCAACAGATTGTGCAGTTACTGGTGGTAACATTTCTTGCACACTTGGCTCGTTGAGTGAAATTTGATCACCTTGAATTTCTTCAAGGATAACATCGACTTTGGACTTGTGATTATTTACATAATCCTCTTCAAGGAATCTGGCGTTGGTGCTAATAACGACTTTCTGATCCTTAGGACTATAAAAGTAACCACCTTTCGTTCCCTTAGGATAACCTACAATGAGCATAGCCTCAGATCTAGCATCCAACTTGTCGGGTTGCTTGTTCAGCACGTATGCTGGACTACCCCAAATCCTTATGTGGTTGAAATTGGGCTTACGCCCAAACCACAACTCGAAAGGGTCTAAGACACCGACTTGGATGGCACTAGATTCAGCAAATATGTTGTTGTGTCCAAGGCATATCCCCAGAACGAAACAGGCAGGGTTGCATAACTCATCATTGATCGAACCATAACCAATAAGGTTCGGTTCATTCGTTCTGACACACCATTCTGCTTAGGTGTTCCTGGTGCTGTCAGCTGAGATGTAATCCCACATTCTTTCAAGTAACTCTTGAACTCGTGGCTGAGGTACTTGCCACCACGATCCGATCACAGTGACTTAATACTGGCATCTAACTTCTTCTCCACTTCCGCATTATATTCCTTGAATTTCTCAAAACATTTAGACTTGTGGCGAAGAAGATAAATGTACCCAAATCTTCGGTAATTGTCAATAAACGTGAAGAAGTACTCATAACCTCCACGAGCTTGTGTGGACATAGGTCCACACAATTCAGAATGAATCAATCCCAACACATCTTTAGCTCTATTACCCTTTGCCTTAAAATGTCTGGTCACCATATTCCCCTCCAAGCAGGATTCGCAAGTTTGAAATGGTTCAACCTGGAGAGACTCCAATGATCCATCTTTCACAAACCTTTGGATCCTATTGAGAGTAATGTGACCTAGTCTAAGATGCCAAAGATATGTTTGATTCTCCCTAGAAGACTGTTTCCTTATCTTAGGGGGTGATGATGTAGTTGCAACATAAGAACAAGGTAAAGGTTCGCTAGATATAGTATAAAAATCTCCGTTTAATGTGCCACTGTAGATGAAATCATCATTTCGCATGATAGAAAAACTATCATCAAAAATAGATTTATACCCATCCTGCTTAAACAGTTTACTGACAGAAATAATATTCCGCCTAAAGTCTGGCACAAACAAAACGTTTCTTAATACTAGTACTTTATCTAGAAAATACAAAGATAAATCTCCAATGGCGAGTGCAGGAACTTTCGATCCATCGCCCATGGACACAACCACCTCGCCATCACTCAGATCCCTTGTCCGCAGAAACCCCTGCAGGGAGTAACAGACATGTTCAGTTACCCCCGAATCCACTACCCATTCATAAGTAGAAGAGGAAACCAACACAGTCTCAGTTACTAGATCGATTCGAGTACCTTTGTTCTTTGCCTTGAGCATAGGGCAATTAGCCTTCCAATGCCCATCCTTGCCGCACTTGAAGCATTTGCCCTTCCCCATAGGCTTAGTCACGCCTCCGGAAGGACCCACATGCTTGCTCCCACTGTTTGACTTGGACACTCCACCCTTGTTGCCCTTTTTCTTGTTTCCACCTTTCGGAGGAAACTTTGGGCCCCTAGAGCTGGAAGTGTTCAAGACCTGTGCACCTTTGCCCATGACTCCCTCCACTGCGACCAAGTCATTGAGTAACTCATTAAGAGTATAGTCCCACTTTAACATCACAGCGCTGAGGCAAAAGTTCTCAAAAGACTTGGGCAAAGTATTTAGGATGATATTGCACTTGACCTCAGCCTCGATACCTCCTCCGAGCAAGTCAAGCCTATCCATGAGATTAATCATGTGCATGACATGATCGTGCACAGAACTGTCCTCATCCATGCGACATCTCAGGATGTCCCGCATGATGTTGAACCTAGCAGTTCTATCAGTCTCACCATACACTTCGTCGAGATTTGCCCAACTATCGCGTGTAGTGGCAAAAGACCGATGTTGCAGCTGCAATGCGGGCGACATGAGCCTTAGCCATGATATTTGACCGTTCCCATGCCGTCATTGCATCCCACTCAGCATTAGTTGACTGAACAGTGAGATCGGCAGGTTTGTCATCATTAAGGACAAACATGTGTGTTGGGTGATAATTCTATCCTCAGCATTATTAGATGTAGTGGGAAATGATTATATCTTCTGTACTGACCGATACTCAGTAGTCGTGTGCTCTGAATTAGTCTGAAGATTTGAAGATCCCAAAACCCTATCTTGATCGGTGAACCTTTAAGTTGTAAACTGTTTTTGTCTCTGAGGTTTCAGACTCAGTAAACCCTCTGCTCTGGTTCAGGCATTCAGTTGCTTATCCGCCTCTGCACCAGAAGTAGAAGACTCAGTATATACTGGACTCAGCAGGAGCAGTATACTGAAAGGAGTCAGTGGAACTGAACTCAACAGAAGTTCACTACTGAATCAAAGATCAGACTCAGCAACGGCCAGACAGTCGTCTGAACTGTCAGATCTTTCAAAGACAATCAGCATAGTCAAGTACGAGGAAGAGAGAAGTCAGCTTCAAATCTCCTTGAAGTCTGTTCTGTCTCAACCACTTTCTGAACCTCGACCAATGACAAGCAGACACCTGTCCTACACCTACTAAAGCTGCAAGTCAACAACTTTCCGGAAAAGAGGGAAAAGACTCTGCCAATGCTACAAAAGAGCCGTTAGCTACCCAAAAGAGAGAGACAAAGGATCATCGTCTCCAATGGATCTTTCCTAGTCTCTTCTCTATAAATAGAGGGATAAATCAAATTTGAAGCTCATATACGAAAAAAAAATGACTGCGAACATTCGAGAAACGAAAGAAAAAGAAAAACCACATACAAAGAGCATTCAAACGAGCAAACTCGAAAAGCCTAAGTTCTCCGCAAGAAGTTCGAAGAATTCATCTCCGGCGAAGAACTATATTCTAGCTCTTAGGGAACCAAGCTGAACTGTTAAATACAGCCTCTAGTATCCAAACGATAATACACGAACCCAAAGTCATACTCAGTTGTTCATCATTTTAGAAGCCACTTCATTGTTCCCTATCCCTCTAACCTAAGCTCAATAGAATATATCCATAGCTTAGACGAAGGAGTTCATCTTTGAACTGTTCTTTATTGTAAAGAACTCCTTCATAGTTGGAGAGTTTTTCAAACACTCAGTTTGATAACCTTGTAAACTGAGACTTGCTCAGTATAAATCTCAAGACCAGAGTTTGTCCCCGTACAAACCAACTGAGACTACCTCAGTATAATAAATAGCTTCCTGATCATTCGGGACAGTGGACGTAGGATTTTTGTGTCCGAACCACTTTAAAAATCTCTGTATCTTGTGTCTGGTATTCTTTTTCACTATTGCATTGATTTAACTGTTCATGCTGAAAAGGCTTCTTAAATCATTCAATTGAGTTTCAGCGAACTTAACTGATTGCACTAATCTACTGAAACTATTTTATTAAAAACGTTTTCCAACTCAACTGAATTGGGCCTACACTATTCCGCACCACTGAACTCTATCTGCAAGATACTGAATTCTGACTCTCGCCGCCTAGCGCATCTCAGTAGAGTCAGTCACTCTGCCAACACGATTCAGAACAACTTATCTGATCTGCTGAACCTGTTCAGCACGACACTATCCTGAAAAAGGACTGTTCATGTTTAAGTTGAGAAATCGGTTTTCAGGTGTATTCACGCCCCCCCTCTACATCTGAACGTGCTCTCAGGACCAATAATTGGTATCAGAGCAGGAGTTCTCTAAGACTCTTGTTATTCTGAAAGTGGTCTACTTGAACGGATCCGGAAAACTTTTCATTGCATCTCATTCTTCATTCATATCATTATCAAATATGTCTGATATGTCAGGTATAAGGATGGTTCCCATGTTCTCGAGAGAGAACTATGGGGTATGGCAAGTCAGAATGGAAGCCCATCTGACCTCTCTCCACGACAGCATGACAGAAGTTCTTGAGGATGGACCTATCGTCCCTGTTGGGAATTAGGTTCACTATGATAGATTTGAAGATCCCAAAACCCTAGCTGGATGATGAGCCTTCGATATTGTTATAGCTTAACTGAGTTCACCGTGTTAGGAACTCAGTAGACTAGTTATAGTTCAACAGTTGTGCATTCAGTAGAAGACCCTTCACTCAGCTGAAGAACTCAGTATCGAAGAAGTCAGTCGGACTAATATAGACCGATTGAATCTGCACAGTAACACCCTTGTCTCTTGTATTTCAGACTCAGTAGACTTGCCTTCAACATGGTCCGGCTCAATAGTTCCGTCTCGCCGACCTTCGCAGACTATCCGCCTCAATACCATGGGAGTGAATACTCGGAGAGCCGGACTCGGTAGGAGCAAAGATACCGAGAGGTGTTCGATAGAAGACTCGGTAAATACTGGACTCAGCAGAGCAAGATATCGAAAGGAGTCGACGAGCCGAACTGAACTCAGCGGAGTAGTTCACTGTACTCGAGTTGATCTTCGCAAAAGCGGACTCGGCGAGGTTACATACCGAATCTAGATCGGACTCAAGCAACGGTCGGTCGGTTACTTTAACCGACCATGGACTTCGAAGAACAATTCGGTAGAGTTGTCCGAGGTCGTACATCCGAGAAGTCGCCTCGGTATCACCTTGAAGTCTCGAATAGGTCTCAACCACTCTCCGTACCTCGACCAATGACAAGCGGCCACGGTGCGAGTCTCCGACATAAAGCTGCAAGTCAACCACTTTCATTAAAGATAGTGGACTCTACAGAATTCAAATAGAGCCGTTTGCTACCCCATAGAGTGACACGTGGTATCGTCCTCTCCAACGGACATATGCCTAGGTCACCTCTATAAATAGAGAAGTGTCTTCACGCAGAGAGAGAGAGAGCAACAGAAGACAAGAGGAGAGGATGTGAGGTCAATCATGACGATGATGGACACATCCAAGGAACCGAGCTCAACCGAACAAACACTCTAGAAGATCCAAGCCATATCCAGAGAAGAACTTAATCTTTCATAGATATATTCTTATAGTTCTTCTCTCTAGAGTTCTATCTCGTTCCCCTTCTCTATCTAATCTGATCTTATTGTAATATACATAGCTTAGACGAAGGAGTTCATATTTGAACTTGTTCCTTATTGTAAAAGGACTCCTTCATAGTTGGAGAGTTTGTCAAACACTTCAGTTTGATGCCCGTGTAAACTGGGACTTGCTCAGTATAATCCCCAAGCCACAGCTTTGTCCTGTGCACAAGCTGACTGAGACTAACTCAGTATAATAAATAGCCTCCTGATCTTTCGGGACAGTGGACGTAGGATCGTCTGATATCCGAACCACTTTAAAAACTATGTGTTGATTTATTGTCGCTTTGCTTAATTGTTCACTTGCATAAACTGACTTTAAATCAAACAGCATAAAAACGGTGTTTTCAGACTTAGACGAATATTCTTTTGGGCCTACTCTTCCGCACTCGAAACCTAATACTGAACTACTGTTCTACTGACTGAATTTAGTAGACCGTACTCAGTAGAAGGATTCTCTGCCCGCGCGTTCAGCCAGCTTTTGATTCAGCGAAGATCGATGGCCGCGCCGCTCGTTGCTGACTTTGACTCAGGTGTATTCCACACCCGAAGACTCGTCTACTCTCGGGGACCAACAGTCCCCATGATAGATAGTGTCATAACCCAGGATCCAGCAGATGGAGGTAGAATGGTGACCGGGAAAAATATTCCCAAGGATAGAAGTCTCTTCACCCCAGAGGAGAAGAAGCTTCACAACTTAGACCGTGTCGCCAGAAACGCCATACTAACCACCCTGAATGATTCCTATCTCGGGAGAGTTCAGGACTGCAAGTCCGCTAAGGAACTCTGGGATGCTCTACCGCTACTGAGTCGGGGGACTCAGAAGATCAAAACAAATAAACTTGCGCTGGAACTCCAAAAGCTGGAAAGATTATCGCTCATGCCTGATGACACCATTGAAGATCTCAACGTCAGATTCACGAATCTGATGAACTCCATCAACGGGCTGGGAAAGACATTCTCCAACCGAGAAAAGAATCTCAAGATTTTGAGGGCACTGTCAGATGGTCACTGGACTCCTTTTGCTACATTATTACGTCATTCTAATTTAGATATTGTTACTCCTGACCATATCTTTTCAGAACTCAAAGCAGAGGAATTCGAGTTTGGCTTACCTCAAAGGAAGCAGTGAGCTGAAGCTGACACCAAAATCGACCATGCATTCAAAGTATCGGTCGCCTCGCGAGCTCCAATGCCTAGCAAGGCTGAACCTTCACTCACTGACATACAAGAAGGCAATCTAGCCAAGAAATACGCACTGCTTGTCGTATAATACCAGAAGGAGAAAGAGAGGCGCAGAAAGCTCTCAAGAGTTGTCAGAGACTCTAAGGGTAAGACCGAATATACACCCAAGCGCACTCCTGACTCACATACTTCTGAATGCAGGAAATAGGATGACTTAGCACAGTCAAAACACAGTGAAAGTAAGGAAGAAAGAGTCACCACCTGCTATAACAACAAAAAGCCAGGGCAGTATGATTGTCCTGAGCTCAACACTGCTGAACGAGCAGCTCGCAAAGCTCGAAGGGAGAAGTTCATCAAGAAGAGACAAGCAAACATTGCTGGTGAACTCTTAGACGACTCAGATGAAGTCGACTCCTTCATGGATTCATCGGATGATGAAGCAACCTTCATGGCCTTAGAGCTTGAAAATGAAGAAGATACTGAAAAGTGTGTCATGGCGGGAGAAGAGGATGAGGTAAACTCTCATAAACCATTTAATTCCTCTTCACATTGCACACACCACACTCTTTCAGGTGCAGATGAGAATTTGGACATCGCGATCGCATATGAAGAACTACTCGACGAACAAATTAAGATGAGTCTGCAGCTCAGTAAGACTCTTCAGGAATTGGATACCCTGAAAGTGGAGAATCATAGACTTTCTCAGAAGAGTCAGGTTGCTACTGAGTCTAAAGGACTTGTGTTGAGACTCAGGGAGGAGATAAACTCTCTGATGGCCAAGTCTCAGCATCAAGAAGATCGGATCTCAGTTCTGACCAACGACTTAACTCAGAAAGATACTGAACTGAGTCTACTGAAGCAAGAACTGTCAGGACTTCAGACCGAGCATGAAACGCTAAAGAAAAGTGATGATGTCTGGAGAAACCTGATGACTGAGCGTTATATGGGCGCTGAAAAGAAGATAGAGGCTATGCTAGCAAGCAACAAGCCCAAGCACTGTAAGGAAGGACTTGGATTCAGCCAGGGAACTTCCTCATCTGCCCCCGAACACTCAGAAGTGCGACTTGCTGATAGGTTTGTTCAAGGGGAGACCATCAATGCAGACATACTCAATCCCCTAGCCAAGAACAAACAGAAGATGAAGTACCTCATCCTACACATCAGCACTCTGACAAGAAGATCAGCACCAAAACACCCCAGTTCAGTCAAGGGGGAACCAGCAAATCAAAATGGGCTGATCAGTATGGACCTCCTCAGCTGACACATCCAGCTCAGTATGGGTCATATTATTATGATCCTATAGTCAGGAGAGGATCCAAAAGTCAGAAGAAGAAGAAGAAAGCCGCACAAAAGGCAAAGGTCAGCAGTCCACCCACTCAGAAGATTAGGACTCCTGAACCTGAAAAGCCTAAAAAGTCAGCATCGACCAGTCCAGTGGTCAGATACGTTGACGCAAGTGGAAATAAGTTGTCTGAGACCACCAGGATCGTAAGACAAATATAGGTTACCAAAACTAACATCTAAGGACCTAAAATCAAAATAAAGGGTACCTAAATATAATTCTGTTTTGCAGGTGCACAAAGATCCTTGGTATGTGGACAGCGGATGCTCAAGACACATGACTTACCAAAAGGACTTGCTGAAGAATTATACAACTGAAGAAGCACCCCGAATCGAGTTTGGAGATAATGCCAAAGGCTATACCAGAGGCTATGGAACACTCAGCATTGGAACTACCAAAGTTCCAAGAGTATCACATGTTGAAGGACTTCAGCATAACCTTCTCTCTCCAGTGACGATCAGAGGCAAGAAGTATGCATTAGTGGTCATTGATGACTACTCGTGCTACACATGGGTCATATTTATTGCCAACAAGTCTGACGTCAAAACAGAGTTACCAACGTTTCTGAAAAAGTTCAGTGTCGAAAAGAACACCAAAGTTGTCAAAATACGTTCAGACAGAGGAACTGAGTTCCTTAATTTCATGGTGGAGGAGTGCAGAAGGAATAGAGCATGAGACATCTCCTGCGCGCACCCCTCAGCAGAATGGGGTTGCTGAACGAAAGAATCGAACACTCAAAGAAGCAGCAAGAACTCTACTCGCAGACTCAGGACTCCCATCCAAATTCTGGGCAGAAGCTATTGACACTGCATGTTACACTCAGAACCGATCTCTACTAACAAAGCAGCATAAGAGGACACCATATGAACTATGGAACGGGAAGAAGCCTTCTCTATCTTATTTCCATATTTTTGGGTGTTCGTACTTTATCCACAATAATGGGAAAGATCAGCTGAAAACTTTTGATAGCAAGTCAGATCAGGGAGTGTTCTTAGGATACTCCCGGGTCAGCAAAGCTTTCAGGGTATTCAACTATCGGACCCTTTGCGTGGAAGAAAGCCCTCATGTTGTTTTTAATGAGTTTGCTACTGAAGACAGGAGCAATAACTCTAAATCTGAATCTGAGGACATCAGTAAGTAGCTACATGATCTGAGCTTAAAAGACAAAGTCGAAAAGAACAAGCTATGTTGGGATGATGATTCAGATGAGGAAACTGAAGACAAGTCTACTGAATCTCAACCTACAGCAGAGGTAGCTGAGCAGATTGACTCTCCTGAACAGAGTCAATCCCAGGTAACTCAGGTCGATGAAGAAACCCAAGAGGTAACTGAGACCACTACTGAGAATAACAACTCAGGGGAACAACTGAAGTTCCTGAGCTAAATGCCCCTGAACCTGGTGACTCGGTAGATCACACTCTCATAACTGAACTGCTTCAATCTCAGAATACTACAAATGAAATGCCTAACTCACCTACTATCTGTGTTGAACAAATTTCAGATGAAGAGCTGAAACATCGAAGATCATGGTTGGATGCTAATACTTCTGATTTAATCATTGGAGATCCTTCAGTAAGCGTAAAGACAAGATCAAGATTCTGTCAGGGAGAAAGCGCCTTATACTCCTGCTTCTTGTCTACTGAAGAACCTCAGACAATCGAGGACGCACTGAACGATGCTGACTGGATCACAGCCATGCAGGAGGAGCTGAATCAGTCCACGAGAAATGAAGTTTGGGAGCTTGTTGACAGACCCCGGCATCAACATGTGATTGGAACAAAATGGGTCTTCAGGAACAAGCGGGATGAAAACAACGTCATAGTAAGGACTAAAGCAAGACTCGTAGCAAAAGGCTACTATCAAGCTGAAGGGATAGATTTCGACGAGACTTTCGCTCCAGTTGCAAGATTGGAGGCAATCAGACTACTTCTAGCCTACGCAACACATCAAAGATTTAGAGTCTATCAAATGGATGTGAAGTCTGCTTTCCTGAACGGCGTGCTGAAAGAAGAAGTCTATGTGGAACAACCGCCCGGCTTTCAGCAGGGACATCAAGTATATAGACTCAAAAAGGCTCTGTATGGGTTAAAACAAGTACCCAGGGCTTGGTACGATACCCTATCTGAGTTTCTTCTTCAGAATGGTTTTCAGAAAGGCACAGCAGATCGCACATTATTCAGCATTCGACTGGAAGACGACCTATTACTTGTACAGATCTACGTAGATGACATCATCTTCGGCTCGAAGAACGTCATCATGTGTCAGCAGTTTGAGAAAATGATGAAGGATAAGTTCGAGATGTCAATGATGGGAGAAATGAACTATTTCCTCGGCTTTCAAGTCAAACAATCTGAGAAGGGAACGTTCATTAATCAAGGTAAATACACTCGAGACCTCATCAAAAGATTCGGTTGCACATCCGGCAAACCTATCAAGATCCCGATGAACACGAATATGAAGATTGATCTTGATAAAGAGGGAGTATCGATGACCAAACCGAATTTCGTGCTATAATTGGTTCTTTATTATACTTAACAGCTACTCGTCCCGACATAACTTATGTTGTAGGTATCCGTGCTCGATTTCGGAGCGAATCCAAAGCAGAGTCACATGGACTCAGCAAAGAAGATTCTCTGCTATCTCAGAGGAACACCTGACATGGGTTTATGGTATCCAGCTGATGATAATATAGAACTAACTGGTTATTCTGATGATGATGATAATATAGACTATGCAGGGTGTAGAATTGACCGGAAATCAACTTCAGGAACGTGTCAGTTCCTTGGCAGTAAGTTGATCTCATGGTTTTCATAGAAACAACACTCAGTAGCCACGTCAACTACTGAAGCTGAATACATGGCTGCCGGAAGTTGCTGTGCCCAAATCCTTTGGCTGAGACAGTAGCTACGCGACTATGACGTCATTCAGAATGAAGTGCCAATCTTCTGCGACAGTACCAGTGCCATTGCAATCACTCAGAATCCTGTACTTCATACAAGATGCAAGCACGTGGACATCAGACATCACTTTATTCGTGACCATGTCGAGAAAAAGGATATCAGGATGGAAAAGATCCATACTGACTAAAAAAGGGCCGATATACTGACCAAGCCTCTAGCTGAAGCCAGATTCAGAGAACTTTCGAGAGAGCTAGGTTTGCTTTGGACCCTCTACCGACTCCGGCCGGTAAGAGGATTCAGGAGAGGAGCATTCAGTAAGGGGGAATATTCACTCTCAGTACTGAGTAAAATCAGTGCGTAGAGACTCAGCAACCATCTACATGAGGTATCAGCTGACTACGATGTTCAGCTGACAGGTTTGTGTATCTCTACTCGCAGTAGCCAATAGAACAGCTTCTATGCATTTATGATTCAGATTCAGCACCGTATTCAATGCCTTAAGAATTGTCATTTAATATTAACGGTTTACATTTAATGCACGACATTCTATGCATAAGCTTGCTGAACTCTGCCACGCATTTAATGCATGTCGTATCATAGTTACTTCTTAGGCTATATACAACTGTCTTTGACTTAGGCGGCTAATTTTATCATTGCCTATTTTATAATACTTAATCTTAGCCGTCCATCTCAAAAAGTGGGTTTTAAACTGAACCATTGATCATTAACTGTTCACATTCTCTTAGATATATGTTTACGATCAAATCTTTGAAACCGCCATTTGCGAACTATCAAATCTTTAACTCCGAAATTTCTGAGTTCTCATTACTTGCAAACCTTACTTGCAATCTCTTTCAAATCTTCAAAAAATTTCTCAAAAATTTCAGTGGTATGATATCAAATCTTTCTGAAAACTTATATGATTACTCAGCATCGCTATATTTTTTATATATATCCATTCGATACTGATAATCTTGTTTGTTACAGCAGGAAATGTTGTTTATGCTCCAGAGAATATGCAAGAAATCCTAGAGAAAGACCGTGTCTGGTGCGAGCCAGTCATGGAGTTTGATGTCTGCGATCTGGACTACATGGAGGAGATTTTCTCAGCTCTCAGAGAAACCGGTCTAGAAGGATTTCTAACAAAGAAGCCCACATTCTTCCTTCCCCGACAAGTTGTGGAGATCTACTTGAATTCCGATTCAGTAGATGGAGATATCCGAGGGAGATTCGTTGTCCACACAGTCGGCGATCCCTCGAGGACGGATATAGAGGTGAAGCGTGATGTCAATCGGAGAGGCTCTTCTGGAGAAGCTTCAATCGCGCAAGCGAAGGCGTCGGCACCATGGGATACAATGATGATCAAATGGATGACTACTTATCCATTTTCTCGCGGGAAACCTACGCCTCTTGAGCCGCATTTCCCAAGAATTCTATGCTACCTCGCATAGAGCTCTTGCATACATCGTGACTTAGCTGCTAACGAGTCAAGTAGGATCATTCGATCGGTGTCCGCACCAAAGCTACAACCGATGATGGCCATCTACGATAGAGCCAAGATCAATCGGACAGAGTTCTTCCGACGGGAATTTATGGTGCACAAAAAAATTTGACAAAGCATCCAACAGGCTGAGCGCCGAAGGGAAGCTACTTTATGGACTGAAGATCTCAGTGATGATCGAAGACTACTGCACTTCTGACCAGATCACATTTGCTGACAGTACTTTAACATTAAAAAGGTCAGGTTTCAGTAACAAGGCAAAGCCCCTTCAGCGGATTGGCTCCGGGCCTGCAGCTCAGCAAACAACGCCTCAAAATATAGCCCCTACAAAGAAAAGGTCTCCAAAAGCTTTAACGACTAAGGCACCAGCGAAACGGCGGAAGAATGTTAGCCCAGCCATGCCTACTGAGACAGAGGCAGAGCCAGAGGCAGTAGCTACTGAACAACCTCTGCAGCTCAGAGATGAATCCGAGTCTTCTGAGAAGACTCTGTCAGTGGAGAAAGCCATCTCCACTGAACATGAAGAAGCAGTGGACCAAGGGGTCCCAGCTGAAGAAGTCCAGGTCGAAGATGTTCAAACCCTAGAAAGCCCCATGGATGTCCCTCCTCTCAGCAGTCTCCCCTCAGCTGAGAAATAAGTGTCTCATATCGAGATAGAGGAATCAGAGACAGCCTCAGAAGAAGAGTCTATCGGGATGGAAGCTTCAGCTCTTCAATCCAGAGCATCTCGAGAGATCACAGAGCACATACCGGAGATCTCAGGCCACATTGATCTAGTTCTCATTACGAGACAGGCGAGATTCCACATGCTACTCAGGTTCGAGGAGTGACAATTTGGAACGTCTCATCACACATCACTCCTGCGAACAACTCCATGAGGAGGAACTGAGGATCAGAGAGCAGATTGGTTACTCCGAGCCAGCTGACCTCGGAACCTTGGAGGATTTGAGGGCTGCCATGCTGGCAATGTTGAATGACCGTCAGCCAGCGTCAGCTTCAGCACCCTCTGATGGGTCTGACCCCGATGGTCAGGACCCGCCCCGTGATTCAGGCCCTGAGAAGCCTGATGAGGGAACTGAACCGGACAAGGATACTCCCACGCTTACTGAACTTCCTCTCCATATCCTTGCTCCTTGCAAGTCGGTGGCTGGTACTTTGACTTCTGTAGAGCCTGCTCAGCTCTTGCTAGAATCGACGTTCGAAGTAGCGCCCAGCCCCAAAAGCCAACGATTGAAGTCAATGGCGAAGGCTCTCAGAAGCCAGGGTACTCAGAACAAGCTTCTTGCCCGTGCAGTCCACAAGACATGGCGACAGACTATCCAAGCCACAAGCGCAGAGATTCAGGGACTCAGAACCACATTGTCAGAATCTTCTGTCCCTGACTTCTCTAACATCATATCTCAAGCGCTAGACACTCAGTGAGCTGACTTCGAGGCTCAGCTCAGATTGATTCAGGAAGGCCAGGATAAGTTGATTGAAAATCTCAAGGCCTCTCAGATTTCTCATACTGAGTCAGTCACAAAAATCTCTCAGGCCTACGAGCTCAAACTCAACTCAATTCAGAAGGCCCTGGAAGAGACTGTTGAACGAAAGTTGAACGAGTTCAAGGCTGCAGCAGATCAGTCTCATAAAGAGTACAAACTTGAGATGATCCATGAGAAGAACGAGCTGCACGAGGAGCTGACCACGATCCACACCAAACTGAACGAGTTGTCAGCCTCTACTCCAGCCTGAACAAGAAGGTATCCGCTCCACCTCCTATTATCATTGATGATGCCAAAAAGGGGGAAAGGATGGCTAAGCAGACAAAAGCTGATACTGAAAAATCAACTAAGGGGGAAGCCACCAAGGAGCTGGTACTGAAGACTCCCAAGAAGGTGAGGTCAGTAGCAAGAGCAAGCTCAGCTCAGACATCTACTGCTACTGAACCTACCACAACTGGTGAGGCCCAAGGTGTCTCATCTGCAGTTGCAGCATCAACTAAGACTGGCCCAAGTGGCTCAGAAACCAGAGAAGTAGCGACTCAGGCAACTCAGACTCCACTTGACATCATTAAGGAAGTTGCTGAGTACGCAGACGAGGAGGACTCAGAAGAGGAAGAAGCTCCTCTTCGGCCTCCAGTTACTGGAAAAGGAAAGAAAGTTCTCAAACTCCCGACCCCTCCCTCCAAGAAATCTAAGAGATATGTTACTCCGGAGAAGGAGGCTCAGATAGCCGCAGATGAGAAGCTGGCTAGGGAGATAGCCGAAGCTGAAGCAGCCAACAAACCGAAGGCTAAGCCTGCCAAAGGAAAGGCAAAGGCTCCAGCACGAGGCAAGAGAACAAGTACGAGACTGCCTCCTTGAAAGCTCAAACTCAGCGATGAAGCTGATAGAGAAAAGGAGAAGCAACAGCAAAAGTCTACTGAGAAGCAGGGTACTTCAGAAGAGAAATCATCAACTCCTGCTAACTCAGAGGAAGAGACGCCTCACAAGCCCTCCTATACTGCCTCTAAGGCACAGGATGCTGAAATGGATGCAATCTGGGCTCAAATGGACAGATATCTTTATAGAGGAGAAGAGGCCAGGCAAATAAAAGCTGCCAGAGAACGGATCAGAATGGCAGATCTTGAGGCACTCAGAATTAGAACTAAAAAAGAAGCCAGTCAGAGGATTCCTTCAAAAGCTGATATTCCTTACAGATACAGGAAATTCAGGAAGCCTACTGATCTGAAGATTTACAGATGGCTGAGAACTGATGAATGGATGCCAGTAGAATACACTCAGAGATGGGAAGCACTGAAGATAGAGTTCATCAAAAGGAACTACTTCTGGAGATTCTGGTCTGAAAAGCGTAAAGCTGAAGCTTATACTGAATGGACTATGAGAACAGACTTAGACATGTACGCCCTTGGATGCGTAAAGTCATCAAAGAGAATGTCAAAGTCGAGTCCCGCACCTTGTACCGCCACCCCCATGAAGACTTGATGGATCTATTCATTATGGTGTCATTGAGAAAGAAGTGAAGGCCGCTGCTGAAGCCAAATTCCTTGATGAAGAAGACCTAGCGGACTTTGCTGAGATACTGAAGCTGAGGAAGATCACATATAGGATGTATGGAGTGCCCCTTCCTGAATCTCAATCGCAAGATTTCAAAGACGGGGATTAGGCGAGTTCAAATGATTCCTTGCTTCGTACTCTTTTGTTTTTCTAGTATAGCGAGAGATATATCATGCTTCGAATTTTCTTACATTATATATGATATCTCTGTTTTTGGCTTTGACAATATCTTATTGTCTGAATAGCCGTGTTCTTTTATGCTTAACACTCAGAATCACTGAAGTGATTACTGACTCACACACTCACTGTCTGATTTTCTGTCAGTTTATTGCTCAGCCAGATTCTGTTAGACTTGCTGTATTTGGGGAAAATATTGTTAAAACAGGGAGAATATGCTTAGTCTCTATATTCGACTTTCGCCCCCCCGATCCCCTCGCAGTCTAGGACTTGAAGAACAACTCCACTGATTCTACTTGTAATATTTGTAAGGAGCTCTTTTTCTGACTAGTCATAGTGTTAGATGTTGATTTTTGTTGATAGGTTTTGGCATCATCAAATAGGGGGAAATTGTTGGGTGATGATTCTATCCTCAGCGGTATTAGATGTAGTGGGAAATGATTCTTTCTTCATCGTCCGACCGATACTCGTAGCCGTGTGCTCTAAATTAGTCTGAAGATTTGAAGATCCCAAAACCCTATCTTGATCGGTGAACCTTTAAGTTGTAACCTGTTTTTGTCTCTGAGGTTTCAGACTCAGTAGACCCTCTGCTCTGGTTCAGGCATTCAATTGCTTATCCGCCTCAAGCACCAGTAGAAGACTCGGTAAATACTTGGACTCGCAGGAGCAAAGATATCGAAAGGACTCAGTGGAACCGAACTCGCCAGAGTAGTTCACCGTACTTAGAGTTGATCTTCGGTGAAGCGGACTCAACGGGAGTTCACTACCGAATCAAAGATCAAACTCGGCAACGGCCGGAATCGTCCCGAACCGCCGGATCTTTCAAAGACAATCGGCATAGTCAAGTACGAGGAAGAGAGAAGTCGCCTTCAAATCTCCTTGAAATACGTTCGTCTCAACCACTTTCTAAACCTCGACCAATGACAAGCGGACACACGTCCCCTACACCTACTAAAGCCGCAAGTCAACAAATTTCCTAAAAGAGGGAAAAGACTCGCGCAAATGCTACAAAAAGAGCCGTTAGCTACCCAAAAGAGAGAGACAAAGGATCATCATCTCCAACGGATCTTTCCTAGTCTCTTCTCTATAAATAGAGGGATAAATCAAATTGAAGCTCATATACGAAAAAAAAACGAGTGCAAACATACGAGAAACGAAAGAAAAAGAAAAATCGCATACACAGAGCATTCAAATGAGCAAACTCGAAAAGCCTAAGTTCTCCGCAAGAAGTTTGAAGAATTCATCTCCGGCGAAGAACTATATTCTAGCTCTTAGGGAACCAAGCTGAACTGTTAAATACAGCCTCTAGTATCCAAACGACGATACACGAACCCAAAGTCAAACTCAGCTGTTCGTCGTTCTAGAAGCCACTTCATTGTTCCCTATCCCTCTAACCTAAGCTCAATAGAATATATCCATAGCTTAGACGAAGGAGTTCATTTTTGAACTGTTCTTTATTGTAAAGAACTCCTTCATAGTTGGAGAGTTTTTCAAACACTCAGTTTGATAACCTTGTAAACTGAGACTTGCTTAGTATAAATCTGAAGACCAGAGTTTGTCCAGCGTACAAACCAACTTAGTGTCCAGCGTACAAACCAACTGAGACTACCTCAGTATAATAAATAGCTTCCTGATCATTCGGGACAGTTACGTAGGATTTTTGTGTCCGAACCACTTTAAAAATCTCTGTGTCTTGTGTCTCGTATTCTTTTTCACTGTTGCATTGATTTAACTGTTCATACTGAAAAGCCTTCTTAAATTATTCAACTGAGTTTCAGCGAACTTAACTGATTGCACTAATCTACTGAAACTATTTTATTAAAAAACGTTTTCCAACTCAACTGAATTGGGACTACACTATTCCGCACCACTGAATTCTATCTGCTAGATACTGAATTCTGACTCTCAATCAGCTAGCAGATCTCAGTAGAGTCAGTCACTCTGCCAACACGATTCAGAACAGGTTATCTGGTCTGCTGAACCTGTTCAGCACGACACTATCCTGAAAAAGGACTGTTCGTGTTTTAGTTGAGAAATTAGTTTTCAGGTGAATTCACCCCCCCCCCCCCTCTACACCTGAATGTGCTCTCGGGACCAACAGTGTGTTCCTCAGTGATGAGAACATATTCCAAATTTATTTTCCACTCAACATAATTATTATTC
This sequence comes from Lavandula angustifolia, assembly GCA_028984105.1. NCBI lineage: Eukaryota > Viridiplantae > Streptophyta > Magnoliopsida > Lamiales > Lamiaceae > Lavandula > Lavandula angustifolia. Next base: position 12,949,513 of record CM054805.1, read on the forward strand.
CCCGTTAAGAGACAAATCTCAAAGTAAATAAAATAAACGCATGTAAGAAAACAATCGCATAAGAATATCGTAACAAAACAATATTGTAACCCTTGGATAAAACAATAGTGATTTGAAACCTCGAACAACCCAAAGATCACACGTGCAAGCCACGTGTGTGGACGTTTACCCGTGCAACCCCTGACCATGCTATTCACCTAGCACTTTAATTCTATTCCATGTCAAATTTATATCCTCGTGACAAATAGAATTAATAGTCCGATATTACTAGACCGTGTCACTATTAAACACGATGGAAGAGACTTCGGAGAAGTGAATTGTACCCCCGGTGACATCTAAGCATTGACCACTCAATTTGACACAAGACAATCAAATTCTCGAAATTAGTATCTCACGAAGAACATACCGCTTTCAATTCAATTACTATAGCCATCTTATCCCAATTCGATCTTCCAGAGTACTTATGAAAAATCAAGCACGCAAGCCACGTGGGTGGACGTTTACGGCCTAACTCCCACTACTCAATAGTATTGGAATATTTTCATAGAAAACCTTTCTGACAAACTTATGAATAAAGAAGGTAGGCAAGCCACATGGGTGGACGTTTACCCACGATCCCCATCACTTTTTCTAAGGTTCAATTGGTGGAGGTCTATTTCGATAATTTAATTAACCTTAAAATTATCAAAATTATATTTGCTTAGTCTTTTGCTTCAAAAGGTTTGTCCAAACGAGCTCGCAAAAACACGTAACTCCTAAAGCATAAATATTCTAAGCACATTCAATAAAACATGCTCGCAGAAAATTAACCCATGCTTTTTAATACGAGTTAAAGCCCTAATATCATGATTTCTAAGCACAATTAATAAAAACAACTAATCATGCTAAGACATGAAATTAAACACCCACGACATAAATAAAGCGAGTAATAAATGTTGTCGTCGGGCCCAAACACATAGAAAAATAAAATATATCTATTACATGGCCCGAACAAATACATGTCTTCGAAAATGGAGCCCTAAGACGAAGAAATGGGATGAAACGCACAAAACTTGCTGGCCAAGGATGGGCTGCCATGTCAGCAGGCTAGGGCTGACTTCAGCAGCGCCACATCAGCGCTTGGCAGCCACGTCAGCACTGATGTGGCGCCAAGTCAGCATCATCTTCAATGCAGCGGGAGAACACGCGACGGGCAGCGCCGTCGCCGGTGAACCACCGCCTGGCACGGACTGCTGTCGCCACCCCCGTCACCGCCACAAATATGGGCCCCGGCCGCATAGCCCATTGCCGATGAACGGATCCGCAATGTGTTATCACTGAAAGCTTCTGATATGATGTTGTCACTGACAGCTTAAATTGTGCAAGATGTTTATATCTCACTGGTTCTGAGTCCCTGAGTGTTTAGACACATAAATTAATTAAGCTGACAACCCATTAAGACTCTGAGTGTCTCCTTTATCCAACAGCTTCTCCAACATCATATCTCCAACATAATATGTGTTGTCACTGACAACTTAAATTAATTAACATCTTATTATATTCATGAGTAGTACCACTCAAACTCATTAAGACACCTGAACTTAATCAACCGGTCGGGTTTAGTGTGATAATCCTTACGAGTTCCTCAGGGGATATTATCAACCCTATTTTACTAGGATACGGTTGCAAGATACAAACAACCAGCCTGAGCCACAAATAACTACTAACACCGAAGATACGTAGATTTGGTCGCTATGACGTTCACCATAGTAGGTCAAAGTGATAGATAGCCAAATGGGCTCTGCTCAAGTCTTACCAAGCTTAAGACCAGCTAAGTCACCGAGATCTTGGTTCTCCACTAAGGTCAGTAAGGAGAACACATCTCACTGTGATCCATCAATACACCACCTTAAGTGTACCAGTAAAGACAAGCAGCCAAGACAAGCCTTCTGTGATAACTGTTTATATCTTGTCAGTTCAACCAATTTGTGTAGTCTTCTGTGATACCGACACACTACAAAAAGCTAACTTTTATACAAGATAAAGGATTACATGTGCAAATATATATATTTATCAGATAGGAGAATAAAATAGTGGTAAGGATAAAAACACATTGTATACAAGCATAAAATTTGCTTCCAGTATACAAAATCCCAATAGAAATCAACGACACTATCAAGCGAAGAGATCTGAACAAGAATGATGCTGGAGATAGGGATTTGATCAAGGAACTGAGGAACAGGGTTTATTCAGCCTATGACCTTGAGCATCCTGAGAAGAATTCGGCTGACTTCAAGGCATGCATGCAACTATTCAAGAAGAAGCCTAGCTCATAGTCTTCTAGTATGAGCTTATAGAATAGATCATCATGTAATTGTGATCATCTCATATATTTATGACATCTGTTTCTATTGGACTTCAACAACTATTCATTGTCACTTGGCTATGTTTTTATCTTTCAACACTACTGGTCACCTCAGTGATCAGATCACAAACCACATATCTGTTTATCTCAGTGGTTCAGTTGTTTGACATCTTTTATAGGGATATTGCTTGTAATATGTCAGGGGGATGTTTGTAGACTTCAGTCTTATGCTGTATAACATCTGTGTTGATTAGATAGTTAGCCTTGCTGATAAAGATAACCTTGATGTAAAGAGCCTTTCTGCCCGATATTGCTCTAATACTATGCTTAGAATATTATGTAATAGTTTATAGCATAGTCACTAGTATTTGTTTGTAAAAGGCTTTGGCATCATCAAATAGGGGGAAATTGTTCGGATGAGATTCAGTATGATAATATTTGAAGATCCCAAAACCCCTAGCTAAATTATGAACCTTCGTTATTGTAATATCTTAGTTGAGTTCAACTTGCTAGGAACTCGGTAGGCTGGGAGTTCGCAGTTTGTACGTTCAGTAGAAGATTCCCGCACTCAACTAGAGAACTCAGTATCGAGGAAGTTAGTTGGACAACTATCGACCAACTGAATCTGTAAAGGATTTCAAGCTTGCATACTGAATTGATCAGAAGAATGTCAGTAGAAGATAAATCAGTTGAAGGTCTGAGGATTCAGAGGAAGTCAACTTCAATGTTAAAATAATATGGCCGTTTTCCTTATTTTATTCGACACGTGTCTGGACTCCCTCCAACGGATCTATTCACAAATCACAGACTATAAATAGAGAAGGTCTTCATGCAAAAAGATGACCGGGAACACAAGCTTTCAAGTGAACATACTCTAGCGAACTCGAAGCCAAACACTTCAAAGAACTTGCTCATTTGAAGATCATTCTTTAGTTCTTCTCTCTAGAGATCATTTAGTTCCCCTTTTATAATATTCCATAGCTTAGAACCTCGAAGGAGTTTATCTTTTGAACTGTTCTTATTGTAAGAGCTCCTTCATAGTTGGAGAAATTCTAACCTTCAAGGTTAAGAACTGTAAAATCACTACGACTATAGGTAGAATCTGCCCTGCGTACATATAACTGAGACTTGCTTAGTATAAGCAAAAAAGTAAGAATTTGTCCAGTGAACAGATCAATTGAGACATGCTTTATATAATTAATACAAGAACACTTGCTTAGTTCAGGACAGTGGACGTAGCGAACCACTTTAAAAATCGCTTATCTTGATTTTAACTGTTGTATTGATTAACTGTTCATTCTACATACAACTGTGTTTTAATCAAACAGCATAAAACGACTTTTCACTAAGATGGTTATTTAAGGTGTACACTTCCGCACACAACTTCTGTTGCAGAACTATTATTCACTGACTTAAGTCAGTAGGACTGTACTCCGTAGGAGAATCTCTACCTACGCGATCGAGAAAACATATTTAGCTAACTGACTAGTTCAGTAGCAATCTTCATTGGAGCTGAAAGTGTATTCACCCCCCCCCCACACACACCTGAAGCTCGTCTCTGGACCAACAATTGGTATAAGAACGGTGTTCTTCTAGATTATCGTTATCTGAAAACTGGTCTAACTCCAACAGATCATGAAAACTTTTTTCTCTGCATGTGCATCACTTCATAGCATCCTATACCATATCTTTCAACATGTCTGACATCTCAAGTATAAGGACGGTACCCATGTTTTCAGTGGAAAACTATGCGGTATGGCGGATGAGGACGAAGGCACATTTAACATCGATCCATGACAGCATGGCTGATATTCTAGGGGAAAGGACCTATTTTTCCTATGATTGACAGCATCGAGACTGTAGTAGAAGGAGCAGCCAGTGCCAGAACCGGCCCAAATGTTCCAAAAGACAAGAGCCTCTTCACACCTGAAGAGAGAAAGCTGCACAACCTTGACCGAGTCGCACGAAATGCGATACTGAAAACCCTCGGTGACTCATATCCAAGAAGGGTGCACGAATGCAAGACAACAAAGGAGCTATGGGATGCTCTCGCTGTGCTAAGCCAAGGAACTCCACAATTAAAAGAAAACAAACTGGAGTTAGAGGTGCAGAAACTCGAAGCATTTACCATGCTTCCATGGGAGTCTATTGATGATTTCAGCGTTAGATTTACATATCAAATCAATAACATCAACGGACTTGGGAGAACATTCAGCAACAAGGAGACCAACACATAGATATTAAGGGCTTTTAGCAGGCCCAAGTGGTACTCTTTTACTACCTGTTTAAGAAGAACTAACTTAAACTCTGTTACTCCTAATTACATACTTTTAGAAATTAAGGCAGAGGAGTTTGAGTTTAATCTCCCACACACCCCCAGTGCTAAAGTTGAAGTACCAATGGATCATGCTTACAAGGCATCAATCAGTAAACCAGGAGCAAGTCCCTCAACCACAACTTAGTCAACCTGAAGCTCAGTAATAATACCATCCGCCGACAACTTGGTTGAGAAGTATGATCTCCTTGAGGTGAAATACCAGAAGGCGAAGGACAAGTTCCGCAAGATTGAAGATGAAAAAGGCTTCCAAGAGTTATAAAGGTAAGAGAGAGAATGATTATTCGAAAAATGAATCAAAATCTCTACCTGAATGCAGGAATAGTGAAGCTGCCCCTGCAGGACATAACGAAACACTAAAAGGGAAGGCAGAAGTTCAGTATGCTACAACTGCAAGAAGCCAGGATATTTCCGAAGACGGATGTCCGGAACTCTCGGCTATAGAAAGAGCTAAACGGCAAGGCAGACACGACAAATTTTTTAGAAAAAGGCAACCCTACATCGCCGGAGAGTCATCCGACTGCTCAAGCGACGCATAACAATTCATAGAATCATCTGATGATGATGTTGTGTTCGTCGCGATTGAAGAAGAGGACACTGAACTGTGTCTTATGGCCGGAGAAGAGGCTGACGTAAATTCTTATCCTAATATATGGCCCTCTTGACTACGCACACACGACATGAGCTCTATTGCAGGTGAACCGTTAGATGTAGTTCTTGCATATGAGGATCTGCTTGAGGAATAAATTTAGATTAGCCTACAGTTCAGAAGACAATTCCAGTAGTTGGAACTTCTAAAAGCCGAGAATCGTAGACTTTCGATGAGAAGTTAGGACTCTACTAAGTCTCGAAAGACTTGTCCTGAGACGTAAGGAAGAGATTAACTCTCGATGACTAAGTCTCAACATCAAGAAACACATATCTCGCCTTGACCAAGGACAACTCGATAAAGATACCGAGATAGCTAAAGCTTAGTCGACACTCGCGAGAGGTTCGGAGGATTATGAGTCACTCGGGAAGAGTGTTGAAGTATGGCGAAGTCTCGATGACAGAGCAAGATCTAGGAGCCAAGGAGAAGTTAGGAAGGAATGCTTAGAGCGTAGAGGCCGGCCTCCGTCAAGGAAGGACTTGGCTACACATATGAAGCTTCTACCTCAACTTCAAAAGGCTCGTGAAAAGTCGGCTAATCGGTTTCTCAGAGGGAAAATTCAAGTTGTTGAACCTATCACCCCTCAGGGAAAGAAAAACAGAAAATGATCGCACCTCAGTCCAAAGAACAAGAAGATGACCCATGGTTCAAACCCCAAAACAACTAGATCCAACTTAGGGGAACAAAGAATGTTAGGTGGGCCGAACGGTATGGTCAACTCGCAATGGACTCATCCAGCTCAGTATGGATCGTATATTATGAGCCAAGAGTCAAGAGCCCAAAGGTTCGAAGAAGAAGAAAGCCGAACCTCAAAAGAACGAAAGTCAACATCTCCAAGTTCAGTGGAGAGATCAGCTAACGTAAAGGGCAAGAAATAGCTTCAAAACCATCGTGGTTGTCACACAAGTTTGGATCCAAAAGTCCACTAACATCTAAGGACCCGGAGCGTAACCCAAAGGGTAACATTTTTTGTTTTAGATGTGCTAAAGGACCCTCGGATCGTGGACAATGGATGCTCAAGATATATGACGCATCAAAAGAGTCTACTTGACCGACTATGTTCAACAAGAAGGAGCCGAATGAATATGGTGACAATTCCAAAGGATATACAAGGGCATACGGAACACCGCAGATAGGAACCGCAACGGGCCCTCGTAGTATCATATGTTGAAGGACTTCAACATAATCTCCGATTGGGAGATGATTCGGAGTGGATTTGGCCGATCCCAAAACCCTATGTTGTTTGGTGAACCATTCCCGTGTAAAAGTTAACACCTTTGTCTTTGAGTTTTTCGGACTCGATGGACTCGCCTTCGGCATGGTCCGGCTCGGAAGTTCCGTCTCTGTCAATCAATAGACTATCCGCCATAATACCATGGAGTGAAGATTCGTAATGGTCGGACTCAGCAGAGCAAAGATATCGAAAGGTATTCGAGAGTCGGTAGAACTGGACTCGAGCGGAGTAGTTCATCGAACTCTGAGTCTTGACCTTCACTAGAGTTGAACTCGGTAGGGAGTATACTACTGAACCTATGGGTCAAACTCAAGCAACGGCCTATTAGTTGCTTTAACCGACGGTGGATCTCAAGTCGATCTAGTAGAGTTGTCCGAGGTTGTACATCGGAGAAAGGTCGGCACCGATATCAACCTTGAAGTCTCGAATTTGTCTCAACCACTTTTCTCGTACCTCAACCAATGACATGTAGCCGCCTAAGCTACAAGTCAACCACTTTCACGCAAAGAAGCTTGATCTGAAATTCAAAGAAAGGAGCCGTTTGCTACCTATATAGAGTGACACGTGGACTCAGCTTTCATCTCCAACGAATCTATTCACGCTCACTACTATAAATAGAGGGAAGGTCGTGATCTTTCAAGTCGCACTACATGATCACAAGCGACCATACGGAACTCAAGAAATCAAATAATCAAATCTCTATAACTCTTAGCTTTTATTCAAATGAAGAACACGAACCTGAATTGATTATTCCTCTTTGTTCTTTGCTATAGAAGCCATTTTTGTTCCCACCCTCTAACATTAAGCTCACTGTAATATCTATAGCTTAAAACTAAGGAGTTCGGTTATTGAACGGTTCTTAGTGTTAAGAAGTCCTTCATCGTTGGAGATACATTCAAACAATATCGTTTGACCTCGTAAACCGAGACTTGCTCAGTATAATCACAAGTTAAACTTTTGTCCTCGCGAACAAACTAAGCCGAGACTAACTCGATATAATAAAATAGTATCATGTTCTATTCGGGACGAGTGGACATAGGATCCTACGTATCCGAATCACTTTAAAAACTCTGGTGTTGTTTAATTGTTGCATTGATTAACCGCTTCATACTCAAAAAAATATCTTTACAAAATCGAACACCGCTATTTACGTACAAAGCTAAAATATTGCACTAATATACTCGAACAACTTTAATAATCAATCATTTTTTGAAAAAAAAAAACTGAATCGGGCCTACACATTTCCGCACGCTACCGAACGATCAGTTGAACGCTTCTAATTCGACTTTTGTCGCCTAGCAAAGCTCAGCATCTTCGATCACTCGTCCGCACGATCAAGATCAGCTTGCTTGGTCTACTAAATCTATTCAGTAGACATCTTCCATGAAATGGACTGATCGCGTTTAAGTTTGAGAAAAAGGTTTTAAGTGTAATCAGCCCCCCTACAACCGAACGTTTGACTCGGGACCAACAAATGGTATCGAAGCAGGGAGTTCTTTTGACTCTTTTTTTTTAAATTGGTCTACTTGAACTGATCCTTTTGAATACGTTTTTCACAGCATAACATTTCTTCATACATCCTTAACACATTATATTACTATGTCTCGATATGTCGTGGATCTAGATGGTACCCTTGTTCTTAGTAGAGAACTATGGAGTATGGCGCATCGAAATGGGAGGCGCATCTGACCTCACTACATGACATCATGTCTGATGTGCTGGAAATCGGCCCTATCATTCCTATGATAAAAAGTGTAAAATTCATCAAGGAAGGTGGAGCTGAAACAGGGGAGATGGTCGCCAAAGACAAATCTGAATACACGCCTGAAGAGAAGAAGCTTCACACCCTAGATAGAGTTGCTCGTAATCGAGAAGATTGATTCTACGCAGGAAGAAGATATTCACAATCAACCCACACCGAATGTAGGCCGAGAAGATTGATTCTATAGTACAGAAATCCCAGGTATTGGTCAACGAAGATACCCAAGTTGGTACTGAGACCACAACTGAATGGACCAACTTAGGGGGAACAAATTATGTTCTTGAATCTAACACCTCTGCAGTGGAAGATTCATCAGAACCTCAACTTATCACTCGAACATCTTCGGTCCAAAACAAGTACTACTGAAATGCCTAATACTCTTACTTCGTTTGCACCGAACTGCTTTTCGAAGAAGAGACAAGGAAATGATGTTCTTGGTTAGATACTCACTCAGCTGAGCTTATCATTGGTGACCCTCTCAGCCAGGCTTCGGACCCAGGATAATCTCGCATAAAGGCAAGAGTGCGTTGTACTCCTGCTTCTTGTCTATTGAAGAACCCCGAGAATATTGAGGAGGCACCAAACGACGGCGTATCGGATTATAGCCATGCAAGAGGAGCCGAACAGGTTCGTTCGCAATGAAGTTTGGGGAGCTTGTTGACTGCACTCGACACCAACATGTTATAGGTACAAAATGGATCTTCAAGAACAAGCGAGACGAAAACAACGTTATAGTCATAAACGGGCCTCGTCTAGTTGCTAAAGGCAACTATCAAGTGGAGGGAATAGACTTAGATGAAACATTTTCCCACGGTTGTAACACCGAAAGCTATTCGTCTTTTCTCGCCTACCCCTCACATCGTAGATTCAAAGTCTATCGAGATGGATGTGAAGTGTGCGTTTCGAACGATGTACAAGGAAGAAGTATACGTGGAGCAACTGATCGATTTCAGCGAGGGACATAGAGTATACGTACTCGGGAAAGCCTCGTATGGGTTAAAACAAGCACACAGGGCTTGGGTATGATACCTGTCGATTTCCTCCTACAAAAAGGTTTTCGCAAAGGCACCATGGACCAACACTATTCAGCATTCGACCGAACGGCGACATACTACTAGTGCAAGTCTATGTGGATGACATCATCTTCGGTTCTCGAAATGTGACCATGTGTCAAAAGTTTGAGAAGATGATGAAAGATAAGTTTGAGATGCCAATGATGGGCAAGATGAATTTCTTTCTTGGACTTCATGTCAAACAAACCGACAGAGGGATATTTATCAATCAAGCTTAAATATACGAAGGAACTTATCAAGAAATTCGATTGCGAAGTTCAAGCAAACCGATCTAATCCCTATGAACATAAACTTCCGTATTGATCTACACAAAGAAGAGTATCGATAGCCTCTACCGATTATCGTGCTTTAATTGGTTCATTATTATATCTAATCGCTAGTCGACTTGACATAAATAATGATGTAGGTCTCGTCCTCGATTTCGTGTGAATCTTAAGGCCGAGCCTATGGAGTCGGCAAGAGGCGATTCTCCGTTATCTCAAAGGCACACCCGATGCAGGTTATGGTATCCAATGCAGATGATAATTTTGAATTAACTGCTATCTTGACGCCGACTATACTGTGTCAGAAGCTCGACCAAAAATCAACTTCCAAACGTGTAAGTTCCTCGATAGCAAGCTGATTTCATGGTTCTCAATGAAACAAGATTGAGTAGCCACATCTACTACCGGGCGAATAGCATGGTAGCCTGAAGTTGTTAGCCGGGATCCTTTGGCGACGCGGTTACCGCACGACTACGATGTAATTCGAATGAAGTGCCGATCAACTAAAAACAAGATCGGTGCCATCGCCATCTCGCATAATCCTCGTTTCTATATACAAGATGCAAGCACGTAGACATTCGACACCACTTCATTGCGTTCATGCCGAGAAGAAGGGCGTCGAGTGGAGAAGATTCAGCAAGTCGACATACAAAGGGCCGATATTCCCGATCATGGCTCCCAACGAAGCTGGATTCGGAGATCTTTCGGTAGAGCTCGGTCTCCCGGAACCCTACCGACATCACTCAGGAAGCGTCTCGAGATGGAGTACCCCAATAAGGGGGAACACTCATTCTACACCGAATTCGTTCGGTTTCGAGATTCAACAACCAACTACACGTGGTATCGCCTGACTACAATGTTCTGGCCAACAGTTTGCATATCTCTTTCACTAGTCAACTCAAGCATATATAAAAAAATTTATGATAAAGTGGTTCAAAGATCGCACTTAATGCCTTAAAGAATATCATTTATTAAAATTATTTTCATTTATTACATGGCATTCGATGTTCTCTTTGTTGAAACCGACGATTGCATTAAATACACCTATAATATCAACTTACTTCTTAAGACTATATAAGTTCGAGATTTCACTAAGCGGCACAAGAATCATTACTTTATATTATAAAATCGTGACCATCC